>JAZAVJ010000474.1:0-19497 GCA_037954315.1 Neonectria punicea | reverse complement strand
GAGAGGAGGAGGAGAGGAGGAGGGGGGAGAAAGGGAAAGGGCTTCTAGAAAAGGCGTGACGACTGAGGATCGCAGATAGAACCGGGGGGAGTGCGATGAGTAATGGGCATTATGTACGGGGGACCACCCAGCATGACCAGTTGGAATTTGTGTTGGCGACTGGGGACGCCGTGTGATTGGCCACGCGGCCGCGCAGATAAGGTGGAAAACCTTGACGATTTGACCAGCGCCAAGGGATGGAGGCTCAAGTGGCTTCGATGCTTGGTACAGACCACAGACTGGTCGGTCGGTAGAGGAAGATGAAGGAAAAACACGCATGCAGAACAAGAAAACCAGGGGGTTTTCAATTAGCACCGGTTGCTCCACGCAAGATGTTGACATCGAGAAAGTCAGTCAGCATTTTTGGGGCCTGCATCAGCTGAAAACGATGGGGTGAGGCATGGTGGCGGATGGCGTTGATAAGGGGAAAAAAGGACGACTAATAAGTTGGGGGGTGCCCTCTCGGTCAACAGAGCATGGCACGGATACAGACCGAGACAGCGGCAGGGCAACGTTGTCCGATTCCTCGGACGCTCCCTAGTTTCATTGTGTTCATCATGGCCAAGGTCAAGGTCAAGCAAGACCTTGTCACGACTCGCCTGCAAGCAAGACGAACAAGCTCCGGGATGACGGTTGGACATGGTGCGGGTGAGCGGGTGCAGTTTGCGGGTTGCTGGGGACGCGAGCGTGCCATTGCAGAGAAGCCATGATGGCATGCCATGCCATGAACGGTCGTCCACAGAGCCCCAGCCCGAACCTAAACCCAAACCCAAATCCCAACCCAAACTCCCATCGTCATTTCGAGCGGCGGGAGGCAAAGCCATGGAACCCGTACTGTAGTTACAGTGGCCAAGGTGAGAGAGAGCCAACGAGGAGGTGCATACAGATGCAGCGCCGCGCCAGGGCCTGTGAGGCCTCGCATCGAGCCAAGAGATGCGACGATGTGGTGGTGGGTGCTGACCACTGGGTATAACACAAAAAAGATGTGCATGGGGGTACCGAGTATCTATTCCAACCCAACATCTGGTTTAACCCAAAGCGATGGGTGTCGGCGAAAGGCGTTCGAGCCAACGGGACGAAGCTGCGATTGGCCACGGCCAGGGGGGGACTCGATCTCCGGGTTATCTACTGGGCAAAGCTGGGTGGTCAGAAGAGTCTCGGGTGTTAGCAATTGGCAAAAATAATGATTTAATCACCTTTTGTGTCACCGAATGAACCGCACCGCCTCCCTCCCCCACAAGGCCCAGCGCTGGGGGTGGTGGGAAGAAAATGGAGAAGCGGACGGGGGGAGCGGACCGGGGAGGCCAAGCAGGGGCTCTATTTTGGAACTTGCATCCGTCTCGAGTCTGGAGGTCTCGGGGAGGCTTCTTATCGAGGTCGTCGAGTCGCGTGAAGGCGAGAGAGATTGAGAGAGGGCAGCTGACGAGTTGGTGATGGGGGGCGCTGTATTATCCGCCAGTGTAAGCAAGTGTAAGTGCCCAATATCAGTAGGATTGTGACTGCGAATGAGATTGTGAAAGAGTGCGATGGGGGTGGCGTGAGACCTGGGACTCAGAGCTGCGCTGGGCTTTGGGCTGACTGAGGCCGGAGCAGCAGAGCGCGTCGTACTTCGCGGTCCAGGTTCCCAAGGTCTGGAGGAGTTGATGAAGCAGCGCAGAGGGTGAGGCGAGCCAGGGCGGAAAAAGGTGGGTTGGTGGCGTGTGGCAATCATGGTCAGTGCGCGAGTGGCGTGCATGTATCCACCTCTAAAGTGAGTCCGGGTGGGTTGATCACTGATTTGGGTGTGTTTTGCCAGCATTGGCCAATCACCGCCGTCAGATCTCTGATTCCTTATCTTGGAGTGATGAAGTAACGGAATGTTTAAACTTTTCCCCTTCCTGCCTTAGTCTACATAGCACATCTGCATCTGGCGCGGAAGCTACGAACCACAGATTACTTACGCATGTCACCTTTATTCGTACACATGCCAGGTACATTTCCATGATCCTCTGGGAGAGTTGGGACGCATTTCGTTCGGCAAGAGATTTTCCATGGACCTGTGCGCTTTGGCGAGGGTATCGGGGTGCGGATCTGTACATGGCCAAGTCTCGCCAGCGAGTTGTGGCCCTGCGTGCTTTGACGAGAATCCGGGGATATTTCTCTACCATGGTAACTTCTGGGACGGCTATCAAGATGATGCCCCCAAAGTATCCATCTCTCGCTTCCCGGTCTTTTGGGGTTGCCGGGGACGCTGTCACTTGGACGAAAGCTTTAGGAATCAACTACATCACATCACGTTGCGCCTCGTGCATCACACACACCAACTCGCACATTCACCCACACTGCGAAGCCCTATCTCACTGTCTCTCCACGAGATACAAGATACTTCAAAGACAACACATACGCGCGCATGAATTTAGATGCACCTAAAACAAGGAACGAGGAGGAAGAGGAATAAAATAAGACACGAAACTGACAAGAGACGGCGGAGTGGCCTCGGAGAGATCCGGACGGTAGCCCCGGGTTTAAGGACTGGGGCTAGAGCTGCAGCTGAGCTGATGATTCAGGCCCCGGAGATGGACGAGGACTGGAGGAGACGTAGACGGCCCGTGGACGATACACCGATGACGAAGGCCATGCCGGACTGCGGCGGTGATAGATTTGACGTGACTTTACAGTGGCCAATGTGTAATGCCATGGCCGCTTGCCGGACTGCTGGCTCCCTCCGTCCACCGTCCACTGTCGGCGTCCAGCCTATCGCTTCTAGCTCAAAGCCAAGAGAGATACCAGCACAACCACCATGATCTGTTCGACACGGTGCCGCCCACGAGAGAGGAACGGAAGCCACAAACCGGATCATCAGACCATGACCTACAGCCGAGGCCCATACGGTGTATCTTGCAGCTGAACTATTCCCCCCGCCAAGACAAGACAAGGCAATTTGATCAATCTTGACTGGGCCAGCTCTTGCAAATCTCGGCTGGTTATCAACGACGGTCGGGGGTAACGCAGCTATTGCTTTCTGTCAGTGTGAGTGTGAGTGTGTGTGCATGAGTGTTTCAATCTATCATCCATCTCGACTTTTTTTTCCTGTCGCTTTTTTTGCGCCTCGGACCTTGCAACCCTTGGGGCACCCCACGCTCCAGGGATGGGGTGGGAAATCGACATCACACGTCAACGGCGCCCCCGGAGGAGCGAGGAGCGAGGCCAGCCCGGTTGTTTTACTTCGTAGTCTGCTTGGTAGAAGCCCATTCATGCTTTGCAATCCAGCGATTCATTCCTCTTTTTGCGTCCTCTTTTCCCTTCTCTGGTAGTAGCATGTGCAATGGGTGACATGAGGGAGTATAGAAATACAGCTTACCCGTTCTCGGGCACGCCACTTGGTTTGAGGCTTGTGGGAGCTGAAGGCGGCAGCGATGCATGATGCATTTCAGAGCGGGTGCTTATCTGAGGACTAAGAAAACAACGAACAAAAACAAAAGAGACACTGATGAGGCTCGTGCTCTTTGTGAGGCTGCTGATAGTACATACCGTGTGATGTTGTGTGGCTGGCTTTGATGACTATTCTTTTTTTTATAGCAGAATCTGTTACAACCGGAAAGTGATAATGGAGTCTTTTTTCTCTCTCTCGCTCTACGGGGATCCCCGAGTTTCAGCCTAGGGGGGTTTCGTCTTTTCGTCTTTCCGGCTTCTGGTTAAAATCGACATTCGACAAAAACTCAACTTCAACCCAAAGCTGGGATGGCAACCCCCGGTCCTCCGAGGGAGGGGGGGCGTCCATCAATCCGAAGAGGGAAAGAAGGCAAAAAAAGCCAAGCTCGATCGAGGAGGGGTGGGCTCCTCCCACACGGGAATCCGGCTGGTACCTGGCCAAACTGCTGGCATGGGCGACCGGGGCAGAAGGAAGGGACGGGGGAAGGGGGGGTGTGGTGTTATCTCTATCGCGAGGTACGTACCCCTAAACTATGTGTCCATCTGGTTATGCATGGCTTTCTTTCCCACCTACACATACAAACCACACACAGCGCACACAGGCTCGCGTATCGCTCCAATGTACGTACACGACACAATCTCTGGTTTATCTACTATCTATCTACAGCACCATAGCAGTTACGCAGTGGCTAGTTAGTGGGTTTTTTTTCTCATTCATTCTTTTCTTACCCTTCCCGTATTGCTGCGCTGCGCTTCGCTTCGCCTGGGGCACTCGCTGGCTCCTCTCCTCTATCTCGACGTATCCAGGGATCTGCGAACCCGGCATGGCCATGCCCACGCCGTGGCTTTTCGTGCTTGTTCCTAGTCTTGTTTGGACCATGGCCGGATGGGCTCCAGGGCTCCTCTCTTCGCTTGTCTCTGGCTCCTCTCCTCTGTTATATAGACTATACACTCTCCCCGTTCCCTCTCGCTTCTCCCGCCTCCATCTCGATATCCCATTCATCTTCCCCGCCCTTGACTCGAACAGGCCCCCATCTACTTGTTCCATTGTCGGGTCCTCTTCTCTCCTTGACTCTTCTGTGTGACGCTACTTCTTCATCCTCCGGACACAAATCAAATCAACATCCCCCAGATCCTGGGCACACCCTCGAGAGCCCTCCTCTCTCTCTCCCACCTCGACGCATCGTGACGTCCTGTCCTATACCGCGAATCGAGAAACACACCCATTCGACCGACGCCCACCATGTCTTACAGTACAGTCGGCGCTCCGGCCGTCTTCAACGGCACCGATGACCTCGGCGGTGATTCCAGTATGTCTGCGTCTGCGTCTGCCCTGGAGGAGGCAATGAAAGGAGCGAGAACATGGGACTAATACGCGTCGCTCTCACAGCTACCACCAACCTCAACCAATGGTACCAGTCCGGTGACCAGGCCTTCATTCTCGTCAGCGCCTGTCTCGTCCTCATCATGGTTCCCGGCATCGCCTTCCTCTATTCCGGTCTCGCCCGAAGAAAGTCGGCCCTCTCCATGCTGTGGGTCGTCATGATGTCCTTCAGCGTCATCGTCTTTCAGTGGTATTTCTGGGGATACTCGCTCGCCTTCAGCGCCACCTCCGGCAACCCCTACATCGGCGATCTCCGTCACTTCGGCCTCATGAAGGTCATGGGCACTCCCTCCGCAGGATCCCCGCTCGTCCCGGCCCTTCTCTACTCCTTCTACCAGATGATGTTCTGTGCCGTCACCGGCGCGCTCACTGTCGGCGCCGTGGCTGAGCGTGGCCGTGTTATTCCTAGCATGGTCTTCGTCTTCTTCTGGGCCACTCTCGTCTACTGCCCCCTCGCCTACTGGGTCTGGAACGCCAACGGATGGTGCTTCAAGAACGGCGTCTTCGACTACGCCGGCGGTGTCCCCGTCGAGATCGGCTCCGGAATGTCTGCCCTTGCCTACTCCTGGGTTCTTGGCCGACGCAACGAGAAGATGATGATGAACTTCCGCCCTCACAACATCTCTCTCATCACTCTCGGCACTATTCTCCTCTGGTTCGGATGGCTGGGATTCAACGGTGGCTCTGCCTTCGGCGCCAACCTCCGTGCTGCCATGGCCTGCTGGAACTCTTGCCTCACTGCCATGTTCGCCGCCATGACCTGGTGCCTCCTCGATTTCCGTCTTGCCCGCAAGTGGTCCATGGTCGGCTGGTGCTCTGGTACCATTTCCGGTCTCGTTGCTGCCACTCCCGCTTCTGGTTTCATCGACCCCTGGGCATCCATCATTCTCGGTGTCGTTGCCGGTGTCGCCTGCAATTTTGCCACCAAGAGTACGTTTCTCGTCTTTATCAGAGTCCAATGAACAAAAGCTAACCTGCTCCCTTACAGTCAAGTTCCTCATCAAGATCGACGACTCTCTCGATGTCTTCGCTGAGCACGGTGTCGGCGGCATGGTCGGTCTCATCTTCAACGCCTTCTTCGCCACTGGAAAGGTCATCGGTCTCGACGGCGTCAACACCGGCGTCATGGGCGGCTTCCTCGACGGCAACTACGTGGTCCTTGGCTGGCAGATCGCTGCCATTGTGGCCGCCTCCTCCTACGCCTTCGTTATGTCCGCCATCATTGCGAAGATCATCGACTTCGTCCCCGGTCTGAAGCTCCGCGCCTCTGAGGAGGCCGAGCTCCTCGGCATGGACGACGACCAGCATGGCGAGTTCTCCTACGACTACGTCGAGGTCCGCCGTGACTTCCTCGCCTGGTCCCCTCACCGCGATGAGCCCGCCGAGGATGGCGATGTCCTCGAGCCCACCCACGGCATCCAGGAGCACCAGTCCATGATGCACTCCCCCAGCTTCTCCGACGATACCCCCGTCACCAAGGCGGCTTCCGTCGAGAAGATCCCCGAAAACACCAGCGAAAAGCGCGACTAGGTGTCTCGGGCTGAGCGACGTTGCAGTTGTGGGATAGAGTCGAATTTTCGTTTGTTTCCAAATCGGTCGTTGGGGGCAAGCCGGCACAGGCGTCTTAGGTTGATGTTCTCTTTTTTTGCGCTTGTACAATTGTAATACCCGCATGGTAGATGTATCCGGCTTTGAAAAAGCGACATGCAAGTCAGTTAGGACGCACATATAGCGCTTCCGTGGTCTAGTACTTTAGATAGTCGTGGAATCAGAATGACCATATCTTCTTAAAATATAACTCCTACTTCAGTACCTAGTGATGTCCACGTTGAAATACGAGAAGTTGTGGTTATAGTGTCCTTGCAGCGCTTGATGTAGGACTCCCGCAAGCTGCGATTCTATTCGGGATGGGAAGTTCACCATGAGGTAAGAACCAAGGGGCGCGTGCTGGATAAAGACCGACAAACGATCTGTCTCGTGTTTTTCAAACAGTGTTGACAAATACTTAGAGCCGCTAGTGTATACCGCCAATCTGTAACTATCCAAGAATGTTTCCTCCAGGGTAAGACATGTAGTGTAAATGTGCCAACTCCCTATCAATGGTCTGTCTATATATCTAACATCCCATACTATATCATATACGCAAATCTCAAGCGGGGGGTCTGCCATCCGTCGCATCGCCGTATGAGACCCAGTCGTAGTCGCCGAAGCAGGCATAGTCGTAGTCGGCCTTTTCGGCCATCTTCTCCTGCACCTCTAGGAACGTGTCCAATTCGCACCATCCGTCTTTGCGGTCAGCGCCGCATTCCGGGAAACTCTTACCGAGGGGCAGTGTTCGCTGGTTGAGGATGAAGTGGATGTATTTGGTCTCCTTGCCGTCCTCGTATCCTTCCCGGTTTGCCGAAACGGGCTTGGGTGCCTTGATGATCTCGATATCCAGACGGGCACCGAAGGGTGTTACGTGCGCGACAGTGAACTCATGGTCGCCAGGATACTTGTCAGCAGGGAGCTCATCTTTGAACTGGATGATCCCGAATGCAGTCAGAATGGAGACGATGTTCGTGTCGTGAGAGAAGTCAAAGTAGAGACTCTGGTTCAGTGGGAAAGTCTCGGTATTGCTGTCAAGCGTGGTGTTGATCTGGGAGCCGCTGTAGCCCAGAGTATGGTTCTTGAGACGTGCAATGACTTCTTGCTGATACCCAATACCCACGGCTCTCTATTAAGTGGCATGGAATGTCAGAAAGCGTATCAAACAGGCGAGTCAGGCAGAAACTTACGCCAGTCGGGCTGTGGAAGGCACTTCCAGCAGAGAATGCCAAGTCAATTGAGTACCCGAAATGCAGCCATTCTTCATACGTGAACAGTTGGCAGAAACTGCTGTAACCGTATGCGACAGTCTCGTATGGGCACATGGTCTGGGCAGCGTAGACATCCTTAGGAGTCCACTCAAATCCTTCCGTCATGTTTTGGAATCGGGCAGTTGCTAAATAAGACAAATATGAGACTAGGCAAGTCATGAGAGCGAGAGATGAGCAGACATACCGTCTTTGAGATAGATGTCAGCCCAAGTGCGGGAAGGTTCCTTCCAGTCCATCTTAGTATAGGCGTTGGGGCAGTTGAGGGACCCAGCGAGGGAGTTGTTGAAGCCGCCGGATTCGATGATGACCTCGATAGTGGCATTGTTGGTCCTGGTGAGTGTGAGTATCAAGGTTGAGTAGTCGGCTAGGTGGTATCGTACCATTCTAGACCGAAGAAGCCAGCCATCCAGTTCTCAGCAGACTTCAGCATCCGGTCTTGGGTCTGGACAGGGTTAGTCAGTACGCGGTTGGTAGCGAAATGCTTGTACATACAGTAGTCCGAACAATGAGCTTAGTGTTGGGGTTGTAAAGGCTCCCGTACATGTAGCTATGCAAGATACCTGCCGAAACGTGTGTAAGCCGGGGACAGAGGAAATGCCTGAATCGGCCAGGTTGGGTTGCTCACCGGACTGGAACAGTTCCTCACGCCCTCTAGGAACCAGGATTGCGTGGCCGAGTTCATATTTCCAGTCGTTGAGAAAAGCCAGAGGCCCATCGGTCTTGATCTTGCCAGAGTAATTGGCGATGAGCTCACCCAACTCGGCGACCTCGGAGTTTGGAGTGGGATATCGGGCACCGTGACGGGACAGCATCTGGACCTGGACGATCTCGGCGCCCTCGGGGATGGGGTACTCATCGACACCAAAGCCAGGGCTCGGGTGGTACGGGGACAAGTAGCCCATGTGGTGGAAGATGCTCTGGTTGCCGTCCTGCATGCCCTCAACGGGGATAGCCGTCTGCAACGGCTCATTGGGGACGTAGGTGTTGGTAGGATCAAACACACGAGTCTGGGCCATAAAGGCCGGCCGGCCGGTGGCGGTTGCTCCGGCCCATAGCTGGGGGGAAGTCTGGAAATACTGGGGCACGTCCGGTCGGGGCGGACATGAGCCGGAGCCAGAGCCGGAGAAGGCCCAGGGGAGGGTGAGATAGAGATTGGCACCGAGTAGAATGACGACGAGACCGGAGAGAACAATGGTGAGGGTTCGGTAGGTCCGATTGGGTCCACGGGGCATCACGGGAACGACGGGAGGCAACCCGCGGCCTTCGTCTTGGGCATCGACCTGGGCTTCATCTTGGTAGACAGGCTGATATCCGGAATCGGTACCCTGGGCGTGTTTAGACGCGGCCATGATGCTGGATGCCGTACTGTGTACTTTGTACACGACGTCTGATACGCCTTAGGTCCGACGACGGGAGGCGGGAGGCGGGAGACGGCGACTGGGGGACGAAGGAGAAAAGGGACAAGAGGAGCCGGCAATGGATTGGAGACAGGAGACAGGAGACAGGAGGCAGGAGACAAGTTAGAGATGCCGGCAGATGGGATTCAATTCAGCCACGTCTCGACTCGGTTAGTGGCCGATCCGGTGAACGTGGACGTTTGGCGTGGAAGACGGTGAGGAATTGCGATATTTCGGGGTTTCAGTGGGCGCACAGCCTGGTCCTGGCGTTCCAGGCGGTAGTTGTCAAGGTGTCACTGGTCCTTGAGAGGGGGGGGGGGATAACGCCGAGGAGCGGAGGCAGGTTGAAGCTTGCCAAGGGGGAGCACAGGATGCGCAGGATAAGCAGTAAGCCTCAAGCAAGCTGCAGGGCCTGGAACCTGGGAGCCGGGACTTGGAACCTGGAACCCGGAACGTTGGCTGAAGGCGAAGCTGGGTATCCGGGCTGATGCTGACGCCGCTGCCGTTGGTCGGGGGTGTTTGGACGTGACACTTGGACTGGGCTTTGGGCGGTTGCGGTTTGCGGTTGTGCTTCTTTGGCGTTGGACCGACGCGGCAGCATCCCGCAGGGCTCTGGGTCGAGGCGAGAAGAGGGAGGGGAGGTCCGTGCGCGCGGGCCAATCGGCGCGCCGGCAGTGGCACTGTGCATCCGCGGGAGCCAGACCCAACTAAAGCAGGGGGAGGAAACTTCCGCATCCTACTCTTAGGTAAGGTACTCGGTAAATTACAGTACAGCGGAGCCCCGGGTTGGGAAAAAGGGAGGGAGGCACCCGCCGCGGAATTTGACCTGTCTTCTACATGGCAAATCTGTCTTCGAGGCTGCCGCGGATCGATCGATGCGACATTGCGGCGGCGGTGGCTTTCTTCGATGCGGGTACAAAACGGGGGAAGAAATCTGCGAGTGGCTGCGTATCTTAGTACCTAGGTAGGTAGGTACTGTCCATTCACTGTGACGGGGATCGATGGGACCCACTGTCCTGTTTTCGATCTGGCTCTCTTTGTTTTCACTACACCTCATCCCGTCGTCATCCTCCCATCGCATTTTGCACTCGCATCGCCCTTCCCTCTCCTCTCCTCACCGCATCTCATCGTATCGTATCTCATCTCATCTCATCTCGTTTCATCTCATCGTATCGTATCGCACCCGCTCTGCATGGTCCCCCCCGGTGCAACAATGCGAAAGCCCTCGCCTGTGTATGCACCTACGTCCAACCACCAAGGCCCACGGTTCGTCACCGAGTCGTCACCACCTATTGGCTTCTCGATATATTTCGTTTCGTCATTGAATCGTAACAGTCTATGCCATACTGAATCTCCGACTGCCGTGATTTGTTTGTTCTACTAGTACTTCTCTCTTGTCTCTTGTCTCCTACCCCCCTGCCTCTTTCCCTGATCCTGGCTATCCTTTCAAACGCCCTGCCTTCTTCACCGCCATCCCATCGGATCCGTCATGCGAATCAGGGATCCGGCCTTTTGCTTCGAGGAAGCTTTCTCCTCGGGCGAAGAAGCAAAGCAAATATCATCGCAAATCAAGCACAGCCACAGATACATCGAGTGATGAGACAACAACACCAACCACCAAGCAATCCCCAGAGGGGAGACCATGCAGAGGGAAGAGACTTCGTACGCAACACAAAGAACGGACAAAAAGCAAACCACACCAACAACGCCAGACATCACCTTGTCACGGCAGCATATCGCGTCGCCCCAGTCATGTAAAACACCGTTCCAAGATGGATCCCGAACGATGTCGTCAAACGAGAACCCACTTCTGGAGCCATGTCGGCGACGGCTTCTATCCGAGCGGTTCCCAAGAAGCCAATCCTTTTTCAAAGCCTCTGTCTGATATCCTTGCCCGCCACCTCTCATCATGTTCCACCTGGTCACACGCTGCACCGTCCTGTCCTATCCCTTCTTGCCTCACCTCAGCTCGCCCCAGTCAGCCAACGTAATTGTTTTCTCGTCTCTTATCGGCTCGCCACAGACTCATCTCCGATTCCCGCCCATCTGGAACAGCTGGCCTGGCCACCTGTAGCGATGTGCAGGCCGGTCCCGCCGCCAAGTGCATGCATGTATCTGCCATCAGCCTCCTCGATGGGTCCAAAGCCGTCGAGTCTATGTCTGGCCCTGCCTTGGCCTTCCCCCTAGTTTCGTCACCATGACCGTGATCTTCGTCCGCTATCAGCTTTGCGCATTTCCACACCCATTCATCCACATGCCATTCTCGGGCACTACGTCCCGCCCCCATGCTGGCCCGTGCTGGCCCGTGCTGGCCCGTTTGTGGCCCGTCATGGCTCGCCCGTTTGACGGCCCTTGCTGACCGGTCTGCACATCCCCCTACCCAGCAAGATTGCTTGCTAGCTAGATCTGGATCTAACACGTTAAGCCACGAACGGTCACAACAACTTTCTCCCGGTATCAAACATCATTCGTCAGAAGCAATTGAATCCCTGTATTTTCCCTTGCGCCTCTCTGCCTTAAAACAGGATCTATTAGTCACCAGTCCATTAGCCTTTTTCTCTGCCTCTCTTTTCCCGGTTCCAGGTAAACACCCCCCCGAAACAAAACAAACCAACACACAAGATCGACCGAGGTCGACCACACTCGTTGCTTTTCAAGACCAGGACACCGGATAAACACACTTTTATGCCAGACTGCCGTGAGGCTTCCTGCTTCGTGCAAGCCAACCATTTTGCAAATTCAATATCCCATCGACGCCATGTCCCAACCCATCTCCTCGTGTACTAGCCAGTATTAGAATGTTTTCAGACACGCCCTCGTCTCACCAAGGATATCGTTTCGTTGCTAGGTTGCTTTAGTTTGCCATGCAGCGTAGTGGAAAGAAGCCCTCGGGCATGGGCTCGAGGTGCCAGATGCTGGGTCCGCTTTCTCCAAACGCGGCCGACCACTCCTGTGTCAGTTCCGCGGGAAGGTCCCAGCCAAGGTCATCATCGCGAAGTCTCATGCGAACAAGATGACGGCGCTCCTGGGGCGCTTCCCCGTTGGTGAACCCCTCTCGTCGGTGCAGGATAGCGAGATTGTTGATGAAATGCATGTCACCGGCACGAGTACTGATTTCAAGCTGCGCAGCCTTTGCGATGGCCTCGACGGCGTCCAAGGCGTCCATTTGACGCGATGTTACGGCGGGAAGATTCTTGGGGCGCGGGTGGGTGGCGTTTCCCGTGAGCGGCACTCTGCCGAAGTTGATCATCATCCGTCCTTGGTGGTAGTAGAGCACCGGTCTGCACTGGAAGTGCGGCCTATCGTGGTTGTCCATGTTAGTGGGGATTGCGATTGACTGACTTCAGAGACTTTTTGTTGCTTTTACTTACATGGCAAATGGCCAGTCAGATCGGGCCAGCGTGCGGATCACATCTGGACGGCTAGCAGCCAGGACGTTGTAAACGGTATAGGATGATGCGATGATGCATTTCCCTCCCGTGGCGGCCGTGCTTCGCGTTAACCAGCTAACGACGTCGCCGGCTTCCTCGTTGTGGAAGGTCCGTAGTACAAGTCAGCAGGTGTGTTCAAAAAAGCGACGAGGCAAGGGACGCGGGCTCCGCTACTCACAATGGGGGATGTGGAGTGACGATGGTGCCCAGCCTTGAGCGCGGACGAGTTGTCGGCAACAATGTGAACTAGTCCAGGTCAGTTTTTCAAGTGCAAGTAATCTTGAGCTAGGTATGGTTGTACGAACCCAGCATGTTGCCCTTCTTGTCCTGCCGACCATGGCGGTTGGCGATGTACGACTGGATACCGAGGTAGAGAACAGTCAGGTCCTCGACCGAGTACTTCTGTGGGTCCAGACCACGGATGACGCCAAACCCCTTGCCCTCATGGACATCTCGGCGAATTTGGTCCAGTCGTGGACCAAGGGTAGGAAGGGGAAAGTTGTCTCGAGAGACCAGATCCCCATCCAGGCCTAAGGCTGTTTTGGGGTTAGCAACGTGCTTTGGTCCACATCGTGGGGGAACCGCCAGGACACACCTTTGAAGTGCATCAGAGCACTTTCGGCTTCGTGCAGCTCGGATTCAGTGAGCGTGTGAATGTAATCAGACTCGTGGCCCACAAATTGAGCACCGGTCCACGCCATGGGCAGATTTAGCACCTGTGGGAATCCGTCCGGGAGTTCTGCTGGGGCATCTGCCATGCGAACAGGACACCCAGCGGCCGCACGACCCAGATCAAAGCCGGGGGCCGAGCCAATGACGGGCCGAGCCATGAGAGAAGCCATCATAAAGGGAGTGCTTTTTGGAGCAAGTTTTCTTCCTTTTCCTGGGGAACCAACGTATCAGCATCAAGTCCATGTGCCACCAACACCGCGCCAGCGCAGAACGGCAACACCCCCACATGATGGGAGGCCAGGGGAACTCACAACGGTAAATGTGGATAAGTCTGTTTTGACAAAAGATGTATTACTGCACAAAGTCAAAGCCAAGTGTAGGATCACAAGCTGGTTGTGAGAGAGTTGATAGCAAAAGGAGGTTGGAGGAGTTGACAGTTGCGAGTTGTCAAGCTGAGAGTTGATGAGTTGAGAGGGTGGAAAATGCTGAAAGAGTTGAGAGAAGATGGGAGGTTGAGATCGAAAGAGGAGGGGAGGAGGAAGTGGTCAGAGCCCGTCTTTGTTGGTCTGAAAAGACAGGAAGACAGGAAGGTAGGAAGGTAGGTAGGTAGGTGTGCAAGTTCTAGATATGGCCGACACTCTTGCTCAAGCTGGAGGCTGCAAGGGGCAAGGACGTTGGTTGTAAGGCAGGAGAAGCACTGAGGCGAGGGCCACTGAGGAAGGAGGAAAAGGAAGATCAGAGAAGCAGGAGGAGGAGTGGAGGGGAAGAGAGAAACGGGGAAGGTGCGAGGGAGAGCGAGAGAGCAAGGGCGAGAGAGGAGCCATCCTCATATCCTTATTATAGTCGCGTGCTTCGAGGGACGAGCGGACGGCTAGGTGCCAAAGAAACGAATGAACCAAAAAAAAAACTGCCCTTCCTACCCCGGTGCGGTTGGAATGGGGGTTTTTTTTTCACTTACACAACTCCTGGCTGGCTACATACATGAAATGGCAAGGACCTTGACGTCGGAGACGCAGGTACCTCGACCTTGACGGGTGAGTTCTGACTGGTCACGCCCCAGGGCCATCTCATCTAGGTACGCACGCAGGTACGGGACGGGACGAGGCGAGGCGGGACAAAACGACACGACACGGCAGTACGAAACCAGAGGGAAGGAAGAAGAAAGGTGAGAGAACGAACAAAACGGCGCAACGGCAGAGGCGGACACAAGGCAAGCCCGCACTATGGGTCGCCGCACAGCAAATGAGGTGAAAGGCGAGCCGCATAACGAAAGGCAACGACGATAACGGAGGCGAGAAAGCCAGCCAGCCAGCTAACGTCCTCGTCCTCGTCCCTGTCCGAGCCCGCCGGGAAGATGCTTCCTGGCGTTTCTGCTTCGTCCCTCTGGTGCCCCGATCGATCCCAGTAGCAATTCGGCGAGGGCCTAGATCGGCGCAGCAGCAATTCGAGACGAGACAGCCACAGCACAGGGTGGACAGGGTGGACAGACGGATGGACAGGGCGAGAAAGCCCCAAAAAGAAGAAGTTGACGACCTGTCGAGCGGGCGAACGCAAAAAAACAAATACAACACAAGAGCGAAACAAAGAAAAGGAAAGAAAAAAGAAAGAAAGAAAGAAGAGAAGAGAAGATAAAAAGAAAGAGAGACCAGAAATATCCCCAGTCTCCAAGCCTGTCAGGCGGTGTCGTCGCAGAAGAAAGAGGGATCGCACCCTTTGGGGATAACTACCTAACGTTAGTCGAGGTGAGAGGGAAGGGGCGGGCGGCTCGGAGGAGGAGCCCAGCGCGCGCTGACGATCGCCTAACTGCGCTAGCCCAAGTGGCTTGCGGCGTCTGCTTTGGTTTGAACTTTACCAAGGTAGGTACGCAGTAACTCAGACTACTGCTGTACTCTTGGGCTGGGAATCGCTCCAACGACGCTGCTAAAACGACCCTGTTGGCCACGGCAGAAGAGGGACTCATAGGCCGGACACCGCTCCGCGATTCCCCACGGACCCAACGACCCAACGGCCAGCGACGCACGACCTGGCGTGAATCTAGCGCCGGGGAGGAGGTCCCGCCCAAGTCTTCTGGCGGTACAGGGAGGGCATGGGAATGTGCGAGTCTGATCATCAAAGCAATTCTCTAAGTACATGCCTATTTCGTGCGAGGTAGACCAACGAACTTACTTCGTGCGCCGGCATTCGCAGCTCCCGTTTGCCACCTGGTTGTTGTTCCCTCTCGTCCCGTGTTGTCTCCCGCGGGTCTCCCGCCTGCACCGGCCGTCCCACTGTCGCACAGCCCTACCTGACCCCTGTCTCGTCTGTCCTCATCCCTCCCCTCTCTCTCATACCTCCTCCCTCGTTTCTTCTTCAAATCGTCACCACTCAGTCGTCCGTCGGCCCGGGTTGGTTCCCGCCCTGACCAACCTGAGAGAAGCATGGTGTCTCGGGCAAGCCAGTGGTCACGTATCACAACCCGGGAAGCAGCCATAATTAGACCACCGTCTACTTCGGCTTGCCAATTGGGGGCTGTCCAAGCCAAACAAAACACAAACCTCCCGTCCTTCACAAGCATCTTCATACGAAGTACCCGTACTCTGTACTTCACACGAAGCGCAAAACAAAAACTACGACAGACACCACCTCGTCCTTGCCGCATTGTGGACATGGGGGGCCATCGGCCAGGCATGGGTATGCCCGTGAGCAATTTTGACATCAAACTTTTTGTTTTGTTTACTTCTTTTCATACCCACGGCACACAACTCACACAGTGCAACCTGAGATGTGCTGGCAGCCAACCGCGGGCTGCCGCCGTGTAAGTTAAAGGGAAACGAGTCTTCGGCCGCTGCGGGTCCCGGAGTCCGCATTGGTAGACCGTGTGCGCCGGAGGACGCGGACCAAAGACATGGGCCGGAGCCGTCTGCCGTTGTCGTACACTCGGGGGTGGGAGAGACAGTCTTCCTCCTCGCCCCTCGTCCCGTTCCTCCATCTTGGCCTTGTTCTCCCCCGTTTCACTCTCCTCCTCCTCCTCCTAGCTCCTCCACCTAGCTCCTCCAGCTTGTCCTGTTGTCCTTGATCATTCCTACTCCTACTCTCATTCCTACTCGCAATGCCTTACGTGTCGTACTCCGTACTCCGTCCCGCCCGTCCCGGCACTTACCGACTTTGACTTTACCCTCCGGGTACTCATCGAACAGGGGCCTCCGTCAAAGCTGAGCCGCCTCGCTGCGCGCGTCAGCTCACCAACATAACATCGCGTCTCAGGACCACCGCCGCGATGGCGCCCATGGCGCCCATGGCTCCCGCGCCTCCCACGGCTCCCAACCAATCTGTGCCTTGTGGAGTTTCCCATGCAACATCTGCATACTGTCACTCTAGTCTCATGTTTAAACACTCTCTGCTGGCCCCTGCCGCCCCCTTCCAATCACATTGTCGACCGAGGCTGCCAGTTTTCCTCAAACAGCTGGCTGACGAAGAAATAATCATCGTCATAAGTGGCTCCGTTTCGAAGCTCCTCCCAGTCTCGCGCTGCGAAGGTGGAGATGCTACATTAGCGTTGCCCCAGGCACTCGGTACTAAGGGAGAGGGAATTGAGCTTTGACTTACCATTCTGCTTAGCGTACGCCCTAGTGGCGTGGACGAACTGGATCTTCTCCTCATCCAAACCCGCAAGGGTTCTCAAGTCCTGATCTTTACACCCCTCAGAGAAAGGATAGATGCCCTTGTTGCAGTAGTGGAAATGCGCCAGGAGAATGTTGGCACCTGCCGCCATTTGTTAGCCTCTCTTCCTCTTCCTGCCTCCATGGGTTTTCCCAGTGGGGGCCAGTAAGGGAGCGCGCTTGTCTCACTCACCCAGGTGGTACTCCTTAACCTTGTCCTCTCGGGCGAATCGCCGCTGCAAGCACACGAAAGCGTTAGCAAACCTCATGACCCTCTGGGTAAGTACGGGGTGGCTAGGGCACGCATTAAAAGTGGCCCTCGCCCTGCTTTCTTTTCCCTTCCTCATGTTCCGGCGTCCTCACCTTCATCCCATGCTTCCTAGCGTACCCGGCGTCATGTCCTGTGATGAGCGCCGTGTTGTGCAAAAGAATAAAAGTTACAAGGTATGTCACTAGCCAAGTGCTTTGCTTGTTCTTTTGTATCATCTTCTGAAGCCTGTCCAGCAATTCCCTGCGGAGCCTTGTCTGAATATGGTGAATCAAGACGAGGTCCAGTTGCGCGCCGAGCACTGGTGGGAGCGGGATCATCCCGTGATTCGGACTTGTCTCATCTAGAATGTCTCGGGGCATCCCCAACGTCTCATCCCCAACGATGAAGCTCGATCTGGTCGACAAGCGAATCGACATCCACAACATCAGCGTCCGACCGATCAGATCCAGGCACTCCAAGGGGGTTGCTGGATCGCGGAATATTCGCCACGCCCGATCATACGTCTGGTACAAGAGGCTCTCCTGGGTCCCCAGCAGGTTACCGAAAGCCTCACGCATGCTCTCCTGAATATGCTCCGAGTATGCCTTCTTCACTTCGTCCAGCTTTACGAGAGCGTAAGGCGGAATCGACACCGACTTCTTGGTTCCGTTGAAGTCCCACGTTCGTTCGAGTTTATCGCCCGATTGAGGGATGAATTGCCGAACTTGGACTTCGACACACCTGTTGGAAAGGCCGTCCGAAATGTAAATCGTCTTGAGGTCCTCCGACGCCCAATTCTGAATTGGATCCGATATGTTGTTATTCCACCTACGTGTCCATTCAAAGCCGGGAACTTGGCCAGGTTTGTACAATCTGATGTCCGTGATCTTGTATCTCAGACAAGGGAACCGACCTGCCCTCGAGTTGGACACCTTTTTGCAAGTCAAGCATGGACCACCCTCCTCTTCAGGATTGTTTTCACACTAAATTGACAAAGTCAGTCTTCCAACGCCACCAGCATCTAGCAAGGGGAAGAAAAGAGATCGCAGGTTGGGCACGGTGGAGTACTAACGCGAATCCTCTGCATCCTGCATCTGATGCATGAACCAATCTTCCGGGTCTGGGCCGTTTGTTCACGGAGGTTCAGGTCCTTGAATGGCCCTCGTTTCCCCCCACGCTGATTCGGCAAAATGACATCGAAGTTGGCACGCTGGTCTACCAGAGATACATCGGTCCAGCCATTTGTGGGTGGCTGCATGGCTTGAGAAAGTGATTCATTCAACTGCCCCGACGGCACAAGGCCGTACTGAGACATATCCGCGACGGTTGCCATGGCCTGCTGTGTCATGTCTGACGGAACAACAAGGCCGAGATCCGGCCCATACTGCATTGCAGATAAGTCTTGAGGTACGATGGGATCGGTAGGTAGAGCGGATTGGCTGGAAATGTCTGGATCCTGCTTTAGGGGCTGGCCGACGTAATAGTCGGCCACTGGTAAGCCATGCGGTGGTCCCGAGTTTGTGCCATCAACCAATGGGACAGTCAACGTCGGCTGGTCTGGGATGAGAGGGAAGCCAGTGAGTGGTGGCGAGGTTAGACCGGTTTGCGTGTAAGCGAAGGCAGCCTGTTGCGACATATCCAGATTCGCAGATGCGTACGGTTCAGAAGATGGAATTTGCATCGACGGTGGCTTCTCTGCCGAGTATGCGTTGCTTATCCCATCCACCGCCGTAGGTGGCGCTTCAGGAAGCTGCTGGTAGCCTTGGAGACACCGTCAGCCATGTTCATTGGTGTGTGACTCAGAGCGAGACAAGATGTGAGGAGGAGGAGGAGGGCGGAGGGGAGAAAAAAAAGGAACGGTAAGTTATTTACCATCCAGTTGTCTCATCCCAAATCCACAACACGGGCATAAGAACAAGCTCAAGTCTGCCATCCGCCTGGCTAGTGGCGAGCCAGGAGATGGCATTGGAGAGGATCCAGGCTCAGTCCAACCTGATGACGTTCCATATTGGCTATGGTGACGTTGATCATAGGAGGCTGGCGTAACAAACTTCTCCAGGGATGCCTGGGACGAAGACGATCCGGGCTCCTGAGGCATTGGGATGTATGGATCTAGTCTCCGTTTCTTCCGAGATTGCTCCTGCTGGATGTTTTGGTGGATTTGAAAACCAGAGGAAACGCCATAGAAGTTGGCAATATGATCAAGGTGAAGATGGATATCAGAAGGTAGTGAATGATAACTGAGTTCCTCGGGGGGGGTGAATGGTGCTGGCTCTTGAAACCCTGGTTGAGGGCGAGGCCTCTTTGGCTTAAAAGGGTGATGCGAATTCTATAGAAAATCAATTCACCGCACATTCGGGTCGGAAGTAGTGTTAGGACGGGGCTTTGGGGGGGGGGGGGGGGGGGGGGCGAGGTCA
>JAZAVJ010000473.1:0-19755 GCA_037954315.1 Neonectria punicea | reverse complement strand
AACTATTAACCTTAGTAAAGTATATTAGTAAGGTAGTTTAGATTAATAATTAATAGTTTATAAGATAAAAAATAAAGAATTTAACATATAGATAAAACTATAGAAATAAACCTTATTTTAATATTAATACTAATAAAAAGTATAATATACCTATATTCTATAGAATAAGTTTAGGTCCTATAGAACTAAGAGCTATATAGTAAGATTATTTATAGGTAAAATACTAGAATTATAGAAATAAAGAGTATTTTAAAAGTAAGTATTAAAAACTTAAGATAAGGTAATAATATAAACCTATACTTAAAAGTAAGAATATCTAAACTACTAACTATTAATATAATACCCTATAGATTACTATTTATATAAAAATAGTAATTATAACTAAAGGAGCCTATAAAACTATAAGTATTAATAACTTTAAAGCTATTAGACCTTTACTTAATACTTAATAGTATAAAATTATAAAAGATAGTATATATATAGAGAAACCTTAGTATAGTATATAGAATAATTATTAATAAGATAAAGGTATAGTAAGGGGAAAATTTAGACCTTAAGAGCTAGTCCTAGAGGGAAGGCCTTAAGAGAACTTTATTAGGAAGATTATTATAATAGTTAAGAAGGGAGAGCCTTATAAGTAACCTATAGTTAAAATAAAAATCCTAGATTAATAACCTTACTTAGAAACCTTAAGACCTTAGGAAGAAGAATTAAGTATATAACTCTCCTTATAATAGGAAGAAGATAACTATATTTAATACTAATTCTATATATAATAAGTAAATACTCTTAGTATTAGTATAGGATATAAAGCTAGATAAGTATAATAGCTTAAGCTACCTATAAGAAATAGTAATATTTAGGTAGCTAAGAAAGAATACCTAAGTAATAATTATAATAGCTATAAAATAACTAGTGTTAATAATATATTATTAAAAGAATAAGAAGTATAATAGGAATAAGCTATTATACTAACTATTAAAAAACTATAGTAGAAGATATATATATATAATAAAAATAATATATTAGTCTAGAAGATAAAGAAAGATATATACTAATAACTTACTTATAAATAAGAAGATATTTATAAAGGTAAGCTAGTATATATTAAAGCTAAGCTAAGGAGAATAGCTAGGACTAACCTTATTATTCTATAACTTAAAATTAGTAATAACCTAAGAGTATACTATATAGTACTAAGATATAATAAACTATAATAAATATCTTATTATTATTATTATTATAAAATATATAAAGGTAAGAAAGCTAAAAATAATTATTACCTTATTAAGATTTTTAAGCTAATTCTTAATAACCCTTACTTAGAATAAGAAATATAAGATTATATCTTAATTAAATTAATACTATAATACTATACTATATAACTAAAAGTATAAAATAAATATTACTTTAGATTATATATAAAAGGATTATTAAACTTAAAAGATTATATATACTAGAAATATAAAGTATATATTTAAGCTAAGGTTAAAAAATAGTATAATATTAAGAATAATATATAAAATAAAACAATAAAAAATCTATAATACTATTTATAAAAGAATAATAAGTAAGTAAGAATATAGTTATAGATAGTCTATTAAGAAAGGGATAAGAGCCTTTAAACCTTATAGATTAAGAAGCTAAGTAGGATATTAAGGATATAATTAATACTTATCTTAATACTATTCTCTTCAGGCTAGAAAACAACCCTTTTTTAAACAATTATAAGGGAGACTAGCTTATCCTAGCTAAGTACCTAATAACGCTAGAAAGACTTAAATAAATATTAGTATAAGACTTTAAGAAACTAAGAATAAAGGTAATAGAGTTCTTTATTAAGAGAGGTTAGGTTTAAAGATAAGGACTAAGAGAAGGAAATAATCCTATGCTTATTACTAATAATAATAACCTTTAAAAGTATCTTATAATATCTTATCACTATTATAAGGGCTATAAAGGGCGAGAAGTAATAATAAAAACTATTTCTTAGCGCTATTTTTAGCGAGGGCTAAGATAGTCTTTAAAGATAGTTATTTAGAAGTATCTAATATATTAAGCGCACTTAGTATAAAGGCTAGCTAAAAAGGCTAAGCTAATAGCTCCTTAGTACTTAATAATAAAGATCTATATTAATAGGTAGTACCTACCCCTTAATAAAGGTAAGAAGTTCTTACTAAAAGCTAGATATAACCTAATTAAGTAGATTAAAGCTATAGCTATTAGTAACCTTATTACTACTAATATTAAGAGGTTTATTAAGAAGATTATTTACTACTATAGGATACTAGTAAAGATTGTTACTAATAATAGAGGGGAGCTTATGAAAGGGATCTTAAATAAGCTAGATAAGCTAAGTATTATAATGTTTAAAATCTTATTGTATAACTCTAAGTTAAACGGGTTAATTAAAGTTAGGTATATATTTATAACTAATTACTTTAAGAAGCTTAGGAAGCTAGGGAAATAGGTAGACTTAATTAAGCTAGCCCTTCTTATAAATAGATCTATAGTCTAAGGATTATATAGCTATTATCTATTCTAGCTCCTTTATAGATAGGAACCTATCCTTCCTCTTAAAGTTAAGGTCCCTACTTAGAAACTTATTAATTAGGATAATATTAAGAATAAGGAAGATAAGATTCTAGCTAGGATATAAATCCTAGAAAGATATAAGGAAGATATTAAAGCTACCTAAGTAAAGGTTAAGGAATATTAATAGACCTTAGCTAGGAGGACTAATATATTAAACACCTTTAAGCTAAGAAAGACGCTCTTATTGCTAGGAGACCTAGTCCTTTAGTATAATATATAAAACTATAATAATCTATCTTCTACTATAAAGCTTAAGCTAAAATAGATAGGACTATATAGGATTTATAGAGCCCTTACTAAGACTATAACTTGTAAGCTTAAGATACTTATAGGAATTAAACTTCTAAGGACTTATTATAAAAACTAGCTAAAGGCTTTCTAGAAGGATTCTTAGGGTTAGTAGATAAGCCTTAATAATAAAGAGATAATAGGACCGCTATCTAATAATAAAGATAAAGAGTTAGATAAAGATATATCTTATAATATACTTTATAAGCTAAGCGAGTTAGATTCCTTATTAAATAACCCTAAACTAGAACCTATCGTCTAACTATAGAGAAGGCCTAGAGAGGATTTCTAGGTCTATATCCTAAAGATAATTAAGGAAGCTAGGGATTAGTATATAGTTATTCAAGTGTCTTATTAAATACTTAGGATATAGCGCTAGCTAAAGATAGTAATATTAGTATATAGGGAGGGGTAGAGAGGAAAAGGATATTTAGGTTACTAGAGAAGACTAAATAACCTATATTTACAAAGGGAAAAGACTCTAAAATAATTACCTAGACTAAACTTTATACTTACTAAAAGATAAATAAACCTTATAAGTAAAGGAAGAGTAAGAAAAAAGGGAGCCTATTTAGAAAAGAACAAAGTAATAATAGTTAAGCGGTAATATAGAATGTTAAATATTCACTACTTATTACCTATTCTAGGGAGGAAGTCTTCTAATAAGAATTGCTAATCTAGCCTATTAAAAAGCCTAATATTTACTATAAAGAGTCTAAGTAAAGACTTAAGTAGCCTATCTATAGATTTTAGTATTAGATAAGCCGCTAGACTTAGAAGGATACTCTAAGATAATTTAAGGGTAAGAGTAAGAATTAAAGATATTAAAAGTAAAGGAAGTTAATATATTTAGAATAGTAGCTCTATTACCTAAGGGGAATTTCTAAAGACCTTCCTAATAACCTAAAGCTAGGTATTTAAAAAGAAACTTCTAATTATAATTAGAATAATTATACTAAATATAATTAGTATACTAACTGCTTATAAAGTTTTAAACTAAGATATAAGTATAGGAGGGAGTTAAGATATACTCTTTAAAATAGGTTATTATTAATAAATAGCTATAAATTTAATAATAATATATAATTAGGTTAATAGCCTTAATAAAGGCAATAATAAGAGCCTTAAGATAATAAGGCTAGGAAGGAAGGGTAGTAAAGAAGTAACTACTAGGATAAGCCTATTTAGCTAGGATAAAAATAGACTAAAGAACGTAGATTACTAAAAGCCTGATCCTAGAAGTAATTATTAAATTATAGAAAGGAAGTTATTAAAAGAACTAAATAAGGAAGAATAAGCAATTACTAAAGAAAGGGAATTAGATATCTAATTCTATATATATTAAGTAGCTAAGTTAATTAAGAGCTTAGAAACTATAGAACTAAACCTAGAATAATTTTAAGACCTAAAGAAGTATCTTATTAAATTGCTTACCTAAATAGAAGAAAGAAAAAGGAACTTACTAAAGTAAGAGTTAAATTAAGGTATAATATAGGGAAGGGTTTAAGAAGAATAGTATTATAACCCTTTTAGTAAGTGCTAGCCTAATAATTAAATAAGCTAGAATTAACCTAATACTTAGTAAGATAATAGATATTTAAGAGCTTTAATTAAGGGAGACCTAAGAGGATAATAAGCTTATCTTAATAAGTAGCTATTATAGCTAGCTAAGATACTAAAGAAGGATAAAGGAAGAAAAAGGTTAAGGAAAGCTATAAGGAAATAATAAATCTAAGAAAGAGAGAGAAAGAGAAAGGTAACTAAAGAAGTATTAAGCAATAAGATTTAAGCCTTAAGGCTAATCTAATATAGCTTTTTATAAAAGAGAAGGTATTTTAAGAAGTAAGTATTTATATTTACTATATTAAATAAGGTAAATCTAGTAAGGTATTCTAGTAAATAATAATTACTATTACTATAATTTACTATTATGAATAAAATAGTAATCTATAGTAAAGAAAACATTAGACATATAGCCTCTTAAAAACACTAATATATAAGCCCTCCTCTTTACACTCTAGCCCTAAGCAAAGCCTATACCGTAACTCTAGCCCTAACACCCTAATCCTCCTCCTTTCAAGCCTAGATTTCGATAATTATCTTATTCCTTACTTTCGTATAACCTATCCATCTTTTAGAATCTCTATACGCCTTAAAACACTACTATAATAGCCGCTTCTAATAACGCTAAGGAGATTAAATAGTTCTTCTACCCTAATAAAGAATTAATACTCTATAAGGACTTATTTATAATGAAGGGGGTAAGCAAAGCTTCTTATATTATAATAAAATACTATCTAAAATGCCCCTTAATTAATACCTAAATGAATAACCTACCTTCTATCTACCTTAGCTTAATTAGTTATATTAGAAGGATGTTAGCCTAAATCGCCCTACTCTTAGAGATAGAGAAAGGATCTAAGCTTAGGTTAGATCTATTTAGTATTACCTAGACTTTAGCGAAAAAGAAGGAATATTATACTAATCTATAGAGACTCCTAAGCGATCTTCTAAATAATAAAATGTTAACTAATGTTAGCCTCCTTATGTTCCTCCGCTTAATAACCTATAACCTAAGAGACTTAGTTACTATTACTCTTAGTAGCCTTAATCTTAATACCTCTAAAGTCTAAAGTAATTAATAAGGATAATCTAAGTACTTAACTAAGCTTATTTAGGAGATAGTCTATATCTTAAAGAACTAACCTACCTTAGGATTCTAACTATTATAAGAAATTTAGTTTAACTGCTAATTCCTTATTAGGATTGTTCATTTTACTAATTAGACCTACTAAGTTATCTATATCTAGGATGTAAGAGATACTTACCTTTATGTTTTTAATATTCTAAAGAAAGGGAAGGAAGAGCGATTTATAGCTATTGCCACTGCCTAGAGAGAGATTATAGCTAAAAATAGCACACCCTATAACTTCCTTATTTTTAGAATGCTTGTCTCTTATTAAGATAGCTAGTAGGAATATAGTTATCTTAGAACCTTCCTTATTACTCTAACCCTCTAAGGATTAGTTAGCCTATTAAAGGAATAGATAATTAATAAAGGTATTACTATAAAGAATCTTACTATTTAAGGAGCCTTAGAAGAATTACTTATAAGAGCTAGATTTACCCTTTGTTTTTAAGATTAGAAGATAGGTTAGCCTAGAAAGGTAAAGAAGAGAGATAAGAAAGGAACTTAAATACTTAAGCTTAATTAAGTTAAAAGCTTCTTTAGCTATATAATTATAAAAGAACTAGGAATTAAAGACTTTAAGTATAGAAAAGGAAATACTAATTATATAATTATATAATCTTTAGATACCTTATACTAATTCCTACTAAAGAATAAAAAGCTTTAAATAGTAAATATCTATATAAACTATAGTAGATTTCTAATAATCTTTTAATTAAAAGTAGGATTCTATAAGATCCTAAATTAATACTACCTAATTTTATATCTAGCTATACCTTCTAAATAAGAGATTTAAAGCTTATTTATATACTAATTAGATATAAATAAGATTAAGTTTATAATACTTATTAATCTTATTAAAGCCTACTTAAGAATAGAATATAATATTATTAAAGAACTCCTAAAGGAGCGTAACTACTATATACTAAGAAGTATTATCTTACTTAGCTTTAATAACTCCCTATAATAATTACTAATCTAAATTCCCTCTTCCCCTTTATAGTCTCTAGCCTTAGCTTGCTAAACTAGGAAGAACCTAATTATAATTTCCTTATTAAGTAATTCCCTTAGCTAGACTTCTCTAAAAGCGCCCTTAACTATAGGATCTTTAAAGAAGGATAATACCTTAAATAAGAAAGGGTAGCCCTTAGTAAGATTAGTATTAAAGCTAAAGGAGGGAGTTAAAGGGATTAAATCTTTATTACTATCCTCGCTAAAGATACCTTTATAAGTATAAATACCTCTATAGACTTTAGGAAGTAATATCTTAATAAGAGAAGTATCTAAGAGCTTAGTAAGAAGCGATATTTTAATATAGGATATATCGCTAGCCCCTATACCTATAAAAACCTAAATAACTTAAACCTTAATAGTCTTAATAAGCTAGTTTATTAATAATGCTCTCTCTATTTATATAGATAATTAAAAGGTTAAGGAAGGGCAGGAAATATATTGCGATTATAGAATAGGCAATAGGGTAAAGAAAATAATTATTAATACTAATCTAATAGGTTTACCCTAGATTGCTAAGTAATTAATGTTTTATTTACCTAAATTAAAGACCTTTATAACTTATATTCTAAAAGGTTTAATCTCTCTTAGTTAGTAGGTAGAATTTATTAACTTTGCTTATAGTATAGTTATACTACTTAAGATTGTAAAGATTATTAAGAAGGAATAATACTGTTTAAGGGGGGAGAGAAATTAGCTATTCTCTTAATATAATCGCAATACTCTAATAGAGGGATAGATTCGGGAATAGGGAGGTAGATTATTAGATAGATTTCCTTTGTTTATTAAATTTGGACTAGAAGAAGCTTTTATAAGATGCTTCTTACTATATATACTAGTTTCTTTATTTAGATTTCTATAAGGGGAGGTATTTTCTTTATATATAATCCTAGCCTAATTAGGGGTAATTATTAGATTATAGGGGAGGTATATAGTAAGTATCCTTAGATAGGTAGGCTAGTAAGTTACTAATAGGGATTTAATAAAGATAAAATAGATAGTTAGAAGAGAGATAGGATAGGGATTAGGAAGAAAAAACAAGTATAATTATTATTATTATTATAATTATTATTAGTTTAAAGAGAGATTAGAGAGACTTTTTTACTTTACTTATAGAGAGATTCTTCCCTTCTTATAGAGAGATAAAAGAAAGAGAACTCTTTAAGTTTAAAGCTTAAGTCCTTTACCTTTATTTACGAGAGAATTTAAGATCCTTCTTTTCTAATTATAATATAAATTACCATCCGCCCTTTATCCCTTATATACTAATTATTAAGCTAATAGTAGGCTATTTTAATGCCTTACTAATATTCTTTTCTTACTACTAACTTAATAATTATTCTTATAAGATTTTTTCCTACTAGAGGGTACTAAATATAAGAGTACTATAGTATATATATATAATTTAGTATAGCTTTAGGCTAACTAATAAAGATGCTTATATAACGCTTTACTATATACTTTCTTAAGGGACTATTATTAATTTAGAGTATTATTTCTACTCCCTTTCCACTGCTAAACTATATCTTCTATCCTTACTAAATACTTACTAGCTATATAGCTACTATTATAACTATTATTAAAGGTAGTCTTTATAAGAATTATATATCTTTCCTTAAACACTTTTATACTTAGTAAGTATAGAAATAAGCTATAAGGTAATAACCTATACTTACTATTAAAGAATATACTACTTATTAAGTATAGCTAGATAATATATACTTTATTAAGCCTAAATACTCTAACTAAATAGAGATTAATATTAGTAGTATCTTTAATAAGTAGAGGTAGTATATAAAGCTATCTATCCTTATAACTCTCTTTATAAGCTCTTTATCTACTAACTCTATTCTATATAGATACTATACTAATATAGAGGTTAGCGATTAGAAAGTAATAATTAAGAACCTTAACTATAGAATAGTATAAGACTTTCTACTTTATATCTATAAATACTCTAAGATTATATTATAAAGTAGTAGCTATAAGTATATTTATTAGTTCTAGTAGCTATATATACTATAGTAAATAGCTAGTATATAAATAGGAATAATATTAAGGAGATTTATAAAGTATATTAAGGAGCCCTAATTAATATATTAGTCCTACCTAATTAAAATATAGTAGTATTATTATAAAATACTTATCCCTTACTTTAGATACTATATGCTAAATATAGATAGTAAGCTAGTACTTAATATTAATAACTTATATATTATTCTAATATTTAATATTATATATAATATAAGTATCTTCCTAAGTAAATAGTATTATATTAGTCTAACTAGCTACTACTAGCTCCTATACTATATAGGTATATAGCTAGCTAAGCTTATAGATAGTAAGTAGTAAAAGCTAAAGGATAGTTCTATCTAAGAGCTCTTTAGCTAGAATACTATTTAGTTATCTTCCTCTAGTAGTAGTAAAGAGTAAGATACTCTAGTAGATAAATATTCTAAGCTACTTAATAGTCTTCTCTCTTAGGAGCCTATAATATATAGGCATCCTAAGGCCCTCTACTATAAGGATATTATAATAATAATCGTTTAATACCTAGTTACTAGATAATATATACTAGCTATAGCTATTAAGTTTATCTATTATAAGAGTGCTAATAATACGCCTAAGCTATATATCTATTATTCTTTTCATCCTAAATAGTAACTATCCTTAGCATTTAGCTTACTAATAGTTTTTATAGTACTATCTTTTACTTTACCCTCACTTAAAAGCTTCTCTTCTATATAGTTTTTATAATCCTTACTATCGCTCTATATAATTAGGCCTTTAATACCCTAAGTTTAATAAATATAACTATTATATTAAAGTTAAAGCTATTATAATTTATGCACTATACCCCCCTATAGTAGAAGAAAGAGATATTACTAACTCTAGTCTTCTATTAGTACTATAGTATAGAGTTCTCTAGTAAGGCTATACTATACTCTAAGCTTAAAGATAACATTAGCTAATAGAGCCTTAACTTAGGATATAAGAAGAAATAGATACCTTAGTTTACTAGGAAAGGCGCTAGGAACGCTACTAATAGTATATATCTATATATCCTTATATTAAAATAGATATAAGTCTTATCTTACCTTACTATTACCCTATTATTATAATATTATATTAAGTATACTTATTTATAAGGGATATACTTAACTTAGTCTATAACTAATTAATATACTAAGACCCTTAGCTTATAACCTTCTAAAGCGCTTACCTAAATAAGAATGTTAAATTCAATATCTAGAATGCCTTCCTAGAAGAGGAGAAGGAGAGCGAGCTATTCTAATTATTCGCTTATATTAGCCTTATGCATAATCCTTAAGCTATAGTAGATATAGTACCTAATAAAGTCTAGGTAAACTTAGCGCCTAACCTAGAGATTATTAAGCTTAAAGAGTAGTATATATAGCTTAAGTAAAGTAAGTACTATATTAAAGGCTATAAGTATAAGAAATAAATCTAGAAGCTTACTAATAAAATTCGTATAAAGCAAATATAGTATATTAAGCAAGTTATTAAAGAATACTATAAGGACTATTTCTATTACTATCCTACCTAGGATATTAAATAGTAAGTATAAGAGGAGGAGAAGGAAGAGTATAAGGAGCCTATTATTAATATTACTATACTAGAACGTAGGAAGCTAGTAGAGATCCTCTATTACTAGCCTAATAACTTAATTAAAGACTAAATCGCTTAATAAAGGATTAAGTCTATTAATCTTATAGTAGCTCTCTATAGTAAGAGAGAGATAGTTAGGCGCTCCTATGCTTAATAGAGCGCTATAGCCTACCTATCTATAAAAACTAAGCCTCCTAAAATAGAATATAAAATGTTACCTAGCCCTAATCAATTCCCTCTACTCCTATATACTATATAATATCCTAATTATATTAATAATAAGCAACTCTCTTATAAAGAGTGTACCTTTATATACTACTACCTAACTATTATAAATAACTATTTTAATAATTAGTATTTAGTTAGATATAAGCAAGCTAAGTAGAGTAATAAGAAGATATAGTATAATTATCCTAAGTATTAAGACATATAATTATAGTATGTTAACTACTTCTAGCATTATATTAAGGAAGTCTATAGTATTATACTATAAATATTAGAGTAAGTAAGGCAAAGGCAATAGTATAAGGTAAGTCGCTACTAAATAGTTAGGAAATAGTATAAGCTAGTATAATAGAGTAGATATAAATTAGTTATTAATAGATAATTATAAAGCTTTACTATATATTATTCTAGCCTTTATATTACATCCTATAATATCTTAACTATAGTAGCTACTAAAAGTCTATATACTTTATCTAGAATAGTAGCCTAAGTAGCATTACTAAAAGGCAGCTAGTAATGCATATATTATAGATAATTAGATCTAGGCCTCTCTATCTAGCTATTTATATATATTATATTATTCTTTAGTAATAGAGGGAGATTAGCTAGTCTAGCGAGATATAATAGCTTAAGGGGCTAAGAGAAGGGATTTTCTAAAAAGAATAAGTAGACTCTAGTAGTGGAATTTCTTAGGCTGGGTTTTATTAATATTCTTATATAAACTTCTTTAGTAATATTTCCTATAGGAGGATCTTATAAAAGTTTAGAATAGACCCTATAGGCAATAATTTATTAGATAAGACTATTTAAAAGCTTAGAGTAAATACTATTAGTAATAATTCGCTAGGCTGGATTATCCGAAAGCTTAGAATAGATACTATTAGCGATAATTCGCTAGGCTGGATTATCTAAAAACCTAGAGTAGACTATACCTATAAAAGTTCGCTAGAAGTATTTACTTAAAGTTCTTAGAAAATCCCCGCTATTAAGTCTTCCTTATTTAGGATTTATTATCTTTCTTAAGTAGACTTTATTAGCAAAACTTCCTAATAAATAATATTTTAATGATTTTAGCTAGCTGCTAGCTTAGCTACTTAGTTTAGGTCCTTAAGCTTAAACGGGCCTTAAAATAAACCTACTACTAAGAATATTAACTAATAATCCTTCACTTATTTCTCATTATCTAAAAAGGAGTTAATATTTTTAATATTAGCTATATCTTATTGTAATCTTATTAGCCTATAGCAAAGTATTATAGCTATTCTATACCTAGTTAGCCTAGGCAATATAGGGTAACTAAATGCTCCCTAACTAAACTCCTGCCTATAGTAATAATACCTTAGCTAAAGTATATAACTATTAGCTTATTATAATAGAATATAAGTAGAAGTATAGGAAAATATACTATAGGGCATTCTTACTATAACTGCTTTTCATAATATACTTACTTTATACCTTTATTTTAACCTAATAGACCCTATAGGATAATTAAGCTTATTAGCTTACTTAGTTAGCTACTAGCCTATTAAATTTACTAGTAAGCAAGGGTAGCCTTTACTAGTAAACATTTAAAACTAAGGTTTATTAGTAAATTGCCTTAGTATTTACTAGTAAATATAGTAAGCGCTTACTAGTAAAACTTATAAGTATCCTAGTGCTTAGCGTAAGAGTATAGAGAATAGAAGTAGAAATAGAAAATAGAAAACGCTTAGTAAGTAGCTAAGCTATTAATAGTTAGCTATAAAGATATAATTAAATTAAAGGTAATTATATAGCGATTTTATAAATCCTAATAACTCTAACTTCTTACTTTACTCTTAACTACTTAATAGAAGAACTACCTATTATACCTATATATAATCTTAAGTACTTCTTACTAAGAATGCCCTCTAGTCCCTAGATTGCCTAGATAACTTAAATAGAGAATATTTTACTACTCTTTAGTATTAAAGATACTATCCACTACCTAAATACTTTTATACATTTCCTATTAGGAGTGGTAAGGTAGCTCTACTTATATTAGTCTCCTCTAGGCAGCCCTATATAGTTATTAAGGTCTATATTGCTAGTTTAGGTAGCTATATTATTTTATATCCCTAGGGCAGCCCTGTATAGCTATTAAGTTTAGTATTACTAGTTCGGGTAACTATAGTATTTCGTATCTCCTAGGGTAGCTTTATAGGTCTATAATATTCTATATCTACTAGTTTATATAGCTATAATATTTTATATTACTAAAGGTAGTATATTTATATCCCTTATTCTATATCCCTTATTCTATATTGCCTTAATATTCTATATTGCCTTAATATTCTATATTGCCTTAATATTCTATATTACCTTTATATTCTATATTGCCTTTATATTCTATATTACCTTTATATTCTATATTGCCTTTATATTCTATATTGCTTTAATAGTTATACTATATTACCTTAGCGCTTAGACTATTCCCTGCTTAATACTAATGGCTACTATATACTATTTCTTAGCTAGGCCTTTAATTCTAGTTATAATTTCTAGACTTATACCTTAACTATAATATTTCTAACACATAATATATTAAAGCTACTATTAAGAAGTTAGCCTAATATAACCACTACCTTAACTAGGATAGACTTACTAGGAGGCAATATAAATAGGGAGTAAGGTTATATAGGCTACGAATAGGCTAGGCAGGGAACACTAGCAGAATAATCTAACTAAGCTAAAAAGACTGTAGAGACTAAGTTTTATTCCTCTCGGTCCTACCCTAGACCGAAGTTAAGAACTATTAGTCCTAAAGGATTATATAAGTATATAGAACACATTTATTAGCACTTTCTTATATACTAGCTACCTCTATTAGATAAGACTATATACATATTATTAGTTAGGAGTAGCAAAAGACCGCTGAAACCTTAGCGAAGCTCTAGCTTTTAGGTTAACCTAAAAAGGGGCCTAAGGCAATTAGGATAGAGAGGAAGACAAACAATATAATACTTAACTTTCTGACAACAGATTAATAAACTAGTAATCAGGCTACTACGCAGCTCTATCTAAGGATACGCAAGTCAATCGAGTCAGTAACAATTCTTTCTTCCTTCAAGACTATTGCTGTTATTTTCATGCTCAGTACTATAGCCTCTAGAGAAGGCTGGCCCCTTTAGACGCGCGCGGGTGGCCGAAGCGAACATTAGCGCTCTGTTGCGATTATTTACAGTACCGACCTACTAAGAGTTACTGGAAGAAAGACGGTAAGAGATACACCGTTATGAAGCCGGAAATAGGCGCGTGGGAGATTTAGAATAGCAGAGTATCGGCGTGGACACCTAAAGTTTTCGTTTCAATGTCCAGCCTGTTAGCTTAATAAGAGAATAGTGATACTAGAGCGGGCTGGCAAGTTTCAGCAATCTCTATTGTTAACTATTTCATTTTAATCACTAACTATTAGTACCTTAGCTAGCCTAATAATATAAGATAACATTATTTAAGTCTAAGACCTTAAAATAAGTAATTATATTACACTACTATTTAGGAGAGTAGATATATTATACTTCTCTCTATAATGCTAGATTAATAATTTCTTCTATTAGTCATTAGAGGGCTTCGCTTCGCACCTATCTACTTAATATGTTTTAGTACGGTTAACTATATAATACCTATTTATAGGATATTAGCTCTAAGACTATAAATGGCTCGGGATCTATACGCCTATAAGAGCGATCTACTTCTACTTAGCGATAGAAGTATCCTACCTTATTAAAGAAGCTAAATACTTATCTATTAGAGTTTTATGCATAACCTATTTAAATATTCTAATATCTTATTAATACTAGTATAGCTATACTACCTAAGCCCTTTAACCCTTTAGTTACTTTTATTCTTTAGCTAGGAAGTTTATAATAAAGCTAGGTAGGATTATTCCCCTTAGGTTTATAAATTTTACTATTAGTTATAGTAAGGTTTAGTATTAGAGTCTTATCTATTTTATAGTCTAGTTATTATAAAATTACCCTAAGGTAGATTTAGTATTAGTAAACTAAGGGTTCTTATTAATATTAATAGCTTCTCCCTATCTATTTAATCGCTATTTTATAATATTAAGCTTAAGGTAGGACTATCTAAAATCTTACGCAAAATAGCGACTAAGTTAAATATACTTAAAGTATTCTACACATTACTAGAAGAGGCCTGCGAGACTAATAGTACCGATCATAATACTAAAGACTTCCGCTATTCTTAGGGGGCTAGAGGGATGTTAAATTTGTTAAGATACTAGTGATTAAAGGAGAGGGGTATTAGATAGAATTAGTTCCTAAGGCTAAGTTAATTACGCACAATAGGGGTTTGGTAAGCTAGGTTTCTATATATATCTTAGCCTAAGGTTAAATATAATAGCTTAATTAGCCTTAACGTAGCTATATAGCTATGCTAATACGTAGGGATATTATACCTCTATTAGTAGTTAGCCTAATATAGTAAGTCCGCTAAGAACCCATGATTTAGTTTTAGATTAAGGATAGCTAATTCCTAAGTTACCCTATCTACCCTAGCCTAGTAGCGCTAATCAAGCTACTTTCCCCTAACAATGCTAAAATAGCTTCCTAAGCTTATATTCCTAACTACTTATAATAATACCCTTAAGAAGATTAGTAAGATAACCTTTATTTCTTCCTTTCTTTTTCTCTCCCCTCTTAATAGAGACCTTCCTCCTTTACTAAGGCTAGTAATTCCGCTAATTCTATCACTCCTATATATAATTAGTATAGCTATCTATTAAGCCTTTCCTACTATACTTAGGTCTTACCCTAGTATAGGTAATAATTCGGTTAGAACTGGGTTTTATTAGCTTCTAATATATAGAGCTGAAAATTTGCTAGCGCTTTAAGGTTTAGCTAGTAGCTTAGTATATAGCCTGAAATCTTTTAAGTATATAAGTATAGAGGAATAGACTATTATTCTAATCCTTCTTACTAATATTTTCCTTTTACCTTCTTAGTATAATAGATATAAAAACTACTCTAGGTACCCCCTATACTATAATAGTATTAGCGAATAGTAATAAGGCTATAGTATAATTAGTAAACTCTATTAGAACTCTTAGGGCTAATAATAATAGTAGTAATTATATTAGAAACATTACTATAAACTATACTAAAACCTATATTTATTACCCTAAACTAAACTATAATTAATTTATAATTAAACTCTAATGTAATATTAATAATCCTCGCTCTAATAAGGCTAATATTAAGTAGAGGAAGGGAGGGCTTCTTAAGGACTTATATATATAGATTCTTAATTATAAGGACTTTTAGTAATAGCGAGATAATATATATAGCTATCTACTCTAGATTAAAGGTAACGCTAGTAAGGGTAAGACTATATTACTATATAGTATTATTAATAAACTATTATAGTTAGAGATAGAAATAATTAAAATAAGTAATAAGAGTTAAGCAGCTAGGATATTATGCTTATTTAATAAACAGTTATTATTACTAGTATGCTTATAGCTAGTATTGTTTTTCTTTTATTAAGGTACTAATAAATAATAAAACTATATAGTAGCTATTTTACAAGGGCTAATATATATCCTACTTTACTAATAACTAGAGCTTATCTTATATATCTAAACTAATTATAATAATATAAGTTAATAACTTTTTAAGGATAGAAATATATTCTTTAACTTATCCTAGGGTCTATATAGTATGCTTTATAATCCTTATATAAAGGATTTCTATATAATTATTAACGCCCTTAATAAATATAAGCATAACTTACCTAAGCTCTTAGCCTTTATTACCTAAAGTATATCTAAGTCTATTTATATTAAATAGCTTATCTTAAGCTAAAACAGGCTGGATATTAAGTAGTATCTAAGTAGTATTACTTTAGAAATAGGGTTAAGCCTAGAGCTAAACATAAACTATATTATATAAGCTATTAATATATATATTAACTATAAAGTTATAGGTCTTATATTACTATAGGGAAATAAGTTACTATAGGATTAAGTTTAGGATAAGATATATTATAAGGCTAATAGAACCTTCCTTTAGGTAGCTCTTATTATATAAGAACTTTAGAATATCCTATATTAGAAAGTCTTTAGAGTCCTTAAGTAAATACTATTAAGCCTAATATATTATAAGCTAGGTTAAGACTAAGCAGTTATAACTAATAAAACTATAATATACTTACTATTTCCTTCCTATTATATAAGGAGCATACTACTATAGATCGCACCTATTATAGCCTAGGCTAGGACTAAGCGGTCATAACTAGCAGAACTATAATATACCTACTTTTCCTTGCCTATTATATATAGATCACTTAGATCACTTCCATAAGCTAGTAATCCCCTCTAGGCTACTAATTATAAAGGGATTACTATGAACTTATTATAATCTAGGATTATAGATTACTTAGATTACTATTATAATCTAGTGATCCTAATATATATATATATATATCTATTTAGTATATTAGACAAGAGCCTTAAGCTCTTTAGCTATTAATATACTTAGTTATATTAAATTTACTATTCTACTATTACTAAACTATAATCTATATTGCTTACTATAATATCCTAATCTACTCGATTATATACCCTACGTCTAGACCTACCCTATACGCTATTAGGATAGACCTAATTATTATATATTAATAGCTCTTATTTAGTGTATTACTATATTAACCTAAGTAATACTTACTATTAGATATATCTATACTATGCCCTACTACTAATTTAGCCGCTAGAGGAAACTTACTACTAGCGTACACTATACCCTTAAGCGCGGCTAAGATAGTTGCTAAGATAGTATAGCTCCACACTCTTATCAATAGACTATAGGAGTAGGTACATAGTATATCTACTACCTTAGCTACCTTATCTATAGTAGAGCAGCCTAGAGAAGCTAAGGACCTAGGGGAAAGTATTAAACCCCCTCTCCTTAAGCTATTTAATAGAGAATTAAAGGATATTATACCTTTCCTTACTAGGATGAAAGTATATTTTCGATTCTTCCTAATAAAACTTACTATAAGAGAAATATAAGCCCTATTCGCTAGCGGATGCCTTAAGGGAAATGCTATAATATGGTTCGAACTAATTATATAAGATTTCCTTAAGAATGAAGAAGATATACATAATTAAGATACTATAAACATCTTCTTAGAATAGGACAATTTCGAAATAGCACTTAAGGATAACTTTAGAATAGTTAATAAGGAATGATAAGTAGCTACTAATATTTATAAAATTAAATAAACCTAGTCTACTATTACTTATACTATTATATTTAGATAAATCTCTTCATACCTTAAATAGAATAATAATATCCTTATAGAAATCTTCTATAAAGGACTTAAGGAGGAAGTTAAGGATAAGCTATATAAAGCTAACTAACCTAATACCCTTACAGACTTTATTACTATAGCTATAAAAATTAATAAATAATAGTATAAAAGATATAAAGAGAAGGTAGCTACTAAAGGAAAGGGTAGGGATACCCCTTATAACCCTTACTACCTAGACAATTATAATAACTACTATAACTCTTATAATAAAGGAGGAAAAGGAAAAAACACTTCCTATAGAACTTAGTCTAGCCCTATAGAACTTAGAGCTATATAATAAGATTACTTATAAGTAAAGTATTAGAACTATAGAAGGTTTAGATATTTTAAAAGCAAGTATTAGAAGCCTAAAACCAGATAAAAGCATAAACCTATACCTAAAGGTAAGAATATCCGATCTACTAACTACTAGTATAATATCCTATAGACTACTATCCGCATAAAAACGGTAGCTATGACTAGAGGAGCCTATAAAATAATAAGCACTAGTAACCTTACTGCCGGACCCCTACCTAGTACGCAATGATATAGGACTATAGAAGATAGCATCTATATAGAGAAACCCTAGTATAGTATATAAGATAACTACCAGTAGGATAAGGGTATAATAAGGGGAATAGTTAGACCTTAGAAGCTAGTCTTAGAAGGAAGGCCTTAGGAAGATATTACTAGTAAGATCGTTATAATAACTAGAAAGGGAGAACCCTATAGGCGACCCACGGTCGAAGTAGAAATCCTAGATTAATAACCTTAACTAGAAACCCTAGGACTTTAGAACGAAGAACTAAGTACATAACTCTCTCTATAATAAGAAGAAGACAACCGCATCCAACGCTAGTTCTATACATAACGAACAAACATTCCTAGCCTTAATATAGGGTACGAAGCTAGATAAGCATAATAGCTTAGACTACCTATTAGATATAATGACATTTAGGCACTTAAGGAAGGATACCTAAGCGATAACTACAAAAAGATAACTAGCGTCGATAATACATTATTAGAAGACAAAGTAGAAAAACAAGAAACATAATAGAAGCAAGCTATTATACTAACTATTAAAAAACCATAGTGGAAAATACATATATATAATGAAAATAGTATACCAGTCTAGAGAATAGAAGAAGAAATATACTAATAACTCACCTACGAACGGGAGGATACTTACGAGGGCGAACTAGTATATATTAAAGCTAAACTAAGAAGGATAGCTAGGATCGATCCTACTATCCTATAACTTAAAATTAGTAATAATCTAAGACTATACTATATAGTACTAAAATATAATAAACTATTATAGATATCTTATTACTATCACTACTATAAAACTTATAAAGGTAAGAAAGCTAAAAATAATTATTATCCTACTAAGACCCCTAGGCTAGTCCTTAATAACCCTTACTTAAAATAGGAAACATAAGACTATATTTTAGTTAAACCTATACTATAGTACTATACTATACGATTAAAAGTATAGAATAAATACTACCCTAGGTTATGCATAAAAGGACTATTAGACCTAAAGAACTACACACACTAGGAATATAGGGTATATATCTAGGCTAAGGTTAAAGAATAGCATAATGCTAAGGATAGTACGCATAATAAGAATATAAAAAACAAGTAACGCTACCTATAGAAGAGCAATAGGCAAGTGACATAAGGGAGGATAAGCAACCCCTATAAAAAGCTCTATACATAACGAAATTAGTAATAAAACGAATAATACTTAAGCTACAAGTGTGAGTTAAGGACGAATAGCTTACCGCATTAGTAGATAGTAGAGCTAAAACCTTATACATTAACCCTAGAATAGTTAATAGGTTAAAGCTACTATAGAAAAATAAATTAGACCTATATATAGTATATAATCTTAAAGGAGATATATTTTCTTATGATTAAGGATAGGTAATACGATAAATTAATTACTTAAAGGTTCTTATTAATAGATAAAATTAAGGTATTACCCT
>JAZAVJ010000472.1:0-19795 GCA_037954315.1 Neonectria punicea | reverse complement strand
ATAAATATTAATAGCTATTTATTATTCCTTATTAACTATTCTAAAGTTATCTTTAAGTACTATTTTAAAATTATCCTATTCTAAGAAGATATTTATAGTATCTTAATTATATATATCTTCTTTATTCTTAAGGAAATCTTATATAATCAGTTCGAACTATATTATAGTATTTCCCTTAAGATATCTATTAATAAATAAAGCCTATATTTCTCCTATAATAAGTTTTATTAAGAAGAATTAAAAGTATACCTTTATCCTAGTAAAGAAGGGTATAATATCCTTCAATTCTCTATTAAATAGCTTAAGGAGAGAGGGTTTAATACTTTCCCCTAGGTCCTTAGCTTCTCTAGACCGCTCTACCGTAGATATAGTAGCTAAGGTAGTAGATATACTATATACCTACTCTTATAGTCTGTTAATAAGAGTGTAGAGCTATACTATCTCGGTAACTATCTTAGCTATGCTTAGAGGTATAGTGTATGCTAGTAGTAGGTTTCCCTTAGTAGCTGGATTAGTAGTAAGGTATAGTATAGATATATCTAATAGTAGATATTGCTTAGGTTAATATAGTAATATACTAAATAAGAGCTATTAATATATAATAATCAGGTCTATCCTAGAGGTATAGGGTAGGTCCGGATATAAGGTATATAATTAAGTAAATTAGGATATTATAATAAGTAATATAAGTTATAGTCTAGTAATAGTAGAATAGTAAATTTAATATAACTAAATATATTAATAGCTAAAGAGCTTAAGGCTCTTATCTAATATGCTAAATAAGTATAGTTATATACTTAGGTATTTATATAGGACCGTGAGGCGCGTAGGATCGTGATGATCTAGGATCGTGACGATCTAAGATCGTGGGTGCGATCTATAATAGCGCGCTCCTTATGTAATAGGAGAGAAAAAGCAGGTATGTTACGGTTCTGCCGGTTATGACCGCCTAGTCTCAACCCGGGCTGTGATACTTAGTTAGTGTGCCTAGTAATTGCTGTAATAGCGATTATTGACTAATCTTTTGCCTAATGGTACAGCGGTCTAGCATAACTGTTATAATACTATTATAAATCTATTTACCTTTATACTATCCTTTTAACTTAACTAAGCTATCTTAGTAATATAGACTTTATTCTCTTAGCTTAAGGCTTTTATTACTCTAAGAAGGACCTTACCTTCTTAGTTAAGAATAGTAGTATAGTAGATATTGTTAACTTTAACTAGGTATAGTTAGTTATGAAGAACTCTCGCACCTAGAGCCTTCTTAGCCTTAATAATAGTCTTAATCTTCTCTAGTTCTTCCTCATTCCTACCGATAACCCTCAGGCGGTTGGAATTTCGTCCATCTCTGCTCACTGCAATACATCGCTAACTAGGTTAGTCGCTAGGCGTTCGCATTTCCTGTTCAATAGTCCTGCGAAGCACTGCTAGTGTAGTATCTCCAATATGATCCTCGGGCACCCTAGATGTGTCTACCGTGCAGAACACCGGTTCCAGGGTTGCCGATCGAACCGTAAATGGAGTTTGAGTGGTAATACTAATAGGTGTCATTCTGGCAGCATCCGCATATGTGGCTAGGCGATCGTACTGCATGAGCATTGTTCAAGATGTCTAGCTGCAATCGGGTCTGCTTCAGCTCGCTGCAAACCGGTAAGCTGCTCTCGGACTTATCATCGCTCTTGTGCTATCTAGGCCGTGGTCCTAGTGACTTCCTTAGCCATGCGGTCGCTAAGCTTTACAAACTCGAGCTAAAACTCTGCCTTCATCATTTCCATTCTCTTACTGAAGTCTTATTCTAGGAGTCGTTTCAGGCCCTGGGTCGCCTCGACCATACTGCCAGCTTTAGGCGTGGTCCTTTTCTTCGTTCGCGTATCACTTAGAGCTCCCTCACTGCTCTCCTCTTCCTGCCGTTCTATATCACCTTTTTACTGCTCGGATTCTATTGCCCTCGTCGTTCTTGTCCTTTTACGCAGGGGGCGATGATATCCCCCGCCCGGAACATTTGGTTCGCCTTCCATAACGACGATGACGTCTGTAGCGGGGTTCGCAACACCAGACATCCGCCAAAGGCCTGAAACTCCGCCAAGCGGCTACTAGGTATTTTAAAAGTTATAAGAAGATAAATAATGAGATTTCGAGAGATTATAGGTTTTAATAACTATGATCGGGTTCGGTCTAAACTATATAATCCCCTGCATAGGCCAGGATTTCTTGTAATTATGTCTATACTGTCTAGTATGGCTAGGTGTGTCTAAAATGTCTATAGCGGGTAGCCTATAGCGTCGGTAACGATACCGCTTTGGACTTGTCCCGTTGTGTTTCTGGCGGTAGCGACTACAATTTCTAAGAAAGTGTATTGTCATCCTTGGGGATGGCACTGTTTAACTTTGATGGAAACTCGGCACGCCATAGCTGACATCGTGGCTGATCCGAGGCCTCCGCACTCACTGAATTCTCAACTAACCCAAAATTCAAGGTTTACGTCTGCCAGTCCCTTGCTCATAGTTAACAATTGCAGCTGATTTTTCCTAACTAAGAAGAAGAGAGAGACCTATGTAAAGGCACGATAATCATGCCCTAGATTGTGTTCAATTTGACGGACGCAAAAAGTCTCATCCACTTATCCATGCGTGGACATTGTCTCACGTCAATCCCACGAATAGCAATAGTGGAACGCAGGAGCTAACCAAATCTAATGATGAGGGAATATTTTCGATTTGACTTACTCCACAGCGCAACGCCTGTTGCTACCTCAAACAGGCAGCATGGTTTCGACAGACATCGAAGAAGAACTCCATCCCTGGCTCGCCACCTTCGTCCCAGTAATTAACCAACCACTACTCAGGTTATGGGACTGCTATTCCGGAAGCCACCCTGACGAAAATAATTGCATGCGATCCAGGCATCCTCGGAAACGACTTGCCACAGCCGATTCCCGCATTGATTCCCTGACCATGCATATCGATAACAGAATCTGGGAGCCAACGCCTTACATCTCCTTTATAAGCGCACTGGGAGCCATTGAAAAGCTTGCGGGTTTAATAAGTTGGCCGAAAAGAGGGCCGCATGCTCTCACCGTCATACATCCGGGCGTTTGCAGGAGGAAGAGGTTGCCCATCCTCGATGTCGGAGCCGAAATGGACCATTACAGTATACCCAACCCATGCGGCAGATCAAACTAATACTACAAAGACCACTACGTTTGTCTATGGGAGGTTACAGCAGCAGAAATCGTCGGCCATTGGCCATGGAACTCCCTCAGTAGCAACCTCAACTGGTATGACGATGTTGTCTTGCCTGCGTTCGAGCAGTCTGGGAGAAAACCCATGGCCAATGTCTCGCCATGCGATTTTGGTCTTTCAGATGCCATGGCCAATCTGTCAGGTGGGTTTCGGGAAAAGCTGGACCTGTGTAAAGCTAATCAAATTGAAGTTTTCGACAAACGGTGCGATACGAAATATGACGACGATTCAGATTCTTGCAGCGAAGGACTTGCCTATTCCCTTGAAAACGATTTGAGTTCCGATACCGCTGATAAGGTGGAGGAAGCCAACAGAACCGACGACATGATCAAGATCATCGAGGGAGATTGGTAATGTACGTGGACGATTGATAGGGATAAGAATACGAAGCCCATTTCGTCTGGAGAAAAAACCCCTAGTCTTGGCACGAAGCCACTCCCAAGCCCGTACGTGATCATGTGACATCCTAACCCCCACAGATGCTCTTAGGCTGCTTGTCTCAACCCTCGTTGATGTTCCATAAGGTCAACGTTGATGTAATCTATTTTCCTCGGCTGATGATTGGTATACTCAGGGGCGTGGATTGCTAGTCAAGACACATTGGTAAGGACACGTGCTGCATCGACTTTGTAACATGCGCTCTTGGTGGTCGTTAAGAACCACCATTATGACGACTGTCGGGGTCTATGGTCAATGTACACACCTATGCTACCGCCTTACATCATTCTCGTCAGAGAGGCTAAGCTAACCTAATCAGGAAATCGTCACGATCGCTAATAATTGCACTAGTCTAAAAGAGGAAATCGTCACAGCCTAGTGATAGCGGTCAGTATTCTCAAGTTTGACATGCAATAACAATAGCAATATAGGTCCAATCATTTAAAAATTCCATTGTCATGCTCTTTAGGCATTATACTTCCCAGGATGACTAAATCAAAGAAGAACCTTGGTTGTGGCTCTAAAGATCTACTACCAAATTGGCCCCTAGAGAGCTTCGAACGCTTGGGCCGTCGGCTAAACACCGCTTATCGGGCAGAGGCGCAGAAAAGTGCGGCCGAAACCGCGTAGGAATTCGAGTCATTGCGGCGCGTCACCGCGTCACCATTTGACGCCTTCAGCGTGTTGGCTATAATAACGACACCAGACATGGAAGATGCCTTCTGAAGGGAACGCCCAGATGATGAGGGACCAAATCGTCCAAGCTCATATTCATCAGAAACGCGACGAATTTATCGCAGACATCAAGAAGGACGACGTTCTGACCCTTGCCAGGTCTTATCATAACGGTGACAGCTGCCACTTTTTTAAGGATTCAGTTCGTGGGAGCTACAACATCTGCTTCTTCGTCGAGTTTGGCCCGCCTCCAGAGCAGCCCGAAAGTGGCACTTCAGGTCGGGAGAGATGGGTGGTGCGTATACCGTTGGCACCATGTCTCGCCTTTGGCGGACGCAGTAAGCTGGAGAGTGAGGTGGCTGCAATGCGGCAAGTTCTGGTCGAGTGTATGTTCACGATAGATCTCTAATGGGTTCAATAGCTATATCGCCGACAATACGGACATTCCGATCCCAAAAATTCATGCTTACGCCATCAGAGATGACTCGGATCCTATATCTTCGTTCATCATCCTTGAATACATTAGCGGCGAGAAGCTTTCCTGGGCCCAGCTAAAATCTCTTTCCCCTGCAGACCGAGAGAGCCTTCACACCTCGATCGCTGACATCTATATTCAACTGAGAAGGCTCGAATTCCCCTTCATTGGATGCTTGACACCTGGCCCAGATGGCATTCGAGTCGGCAAGAAAACGATGTCCATTGACATCAACATGCAGGAGCTCGAGGGCCTGCATCCGTCAAAGATCCAAGACTCCTCTCCGAATAAGTCGTCTGCAAATGAGCATATTGAGACGCTCCTTCAGATTGCCGAGAATGCATTGATGAAAGGAAGAAGCAGCATCACTGATGAACGAGGACCAGAATATCTATACCACATGTCCATCTTCCGTCAGTATGCGCAGGAATGGGTTGATCCCAGCCTTGACAAGGGACCATTTGTGCTGGTCCATGGTGACTTCGAGCCGCAGAACCTGATTATGACCAAGGACTGCAAGATTGCTGCGGTCGTGGATTGGGAATGGAGTCGTGTTGTCCCTGTCCAGCTATTCCACCCCCCATTGTGGCTCATGGAGTTTGATGCCACTCATCTGGCATGGAAAACGGTATACGACGCACGACTAATAACAACATTCTGGAGTTTCAATAACGTCGTCAGGAAACAGGAGATGGCGAGATATGGGCAACAGATGCTGTATCAAGAGTGGGAGAAGAGAGGAAAGGGCGGCGGGTTCCTTGTGGCCAATGCCTTGACGAACTGGACCGATATTGACTATGTGTCCTATCAGTATATCAACGAGCAATGTTATGGGGGATGGGACGACTTGCAGAGTCGCGTTGGGGCATTCATGGAGCAAGACCCATCTCGGCGCCGCCTGGTCGAACGAAGGTATCTTGACGGACAGGCCTACCTGGCTGAACTAAGCTCATTGCAGGACAAAGGGGCTGAAAGGGATCGGAGGTTCGAAGAATCGCCTCGAGGTAGGGCAAAGGAATCGGAAGGGCCTTGCAAAGACAATGACACTCCAACTACGAAGTGGTTCATCTGGAGGCCCCAGAACAGTGGTCTTTCATTTTCACGAGAGACTCTCTCCTGCATAGCTCTATCTGCAGCGCTTCTTATAGCATCGCACCTCTTATTCAAGTCTATTCGATCGTCACGCTGATGACTTATGAGAAGCATCAGTTTGTCGTCATCTCCTGCAGTTCTCTTAATTCCTTCTCAACTTGAAAGTGGTCATTCCTCAGCTTTTCGAGGGCGTCTTTATGTCCTTCAATCACATCCCTATGGCTCAAACTTGATGGGGGCATATTTCGCTTCCGTCTCGCTGTTCTAGAAGATGATGACATCATTTCCTGAGTATCTGCGCTCATGGAACTAAGAAGTTTCTCCAGTTCATCCACCTTCTCTTGGATGGCTTGCTCAAGGCGATCCTTGGCATTTTGAAGGCGCTGAAGCTCTTGGATACGGGTGTCAGTGATCTTGTTCGACATCTGTTGCATACAATAGATCAGCCGGTTGGGATCTTACATAATGGATTGGGCCATACCTTGAAGACGTTTCTTGCTGTGTGAAGAGAGAGAATGCAATCCTGGTTGGAGGGGCAGATGGGTACCTTATCTATCTGTGGGTTAACATCAGGCCGCAACGCCCCCTCACCATTCCGGCACTAGGGAGCCAATAGGTTCGCGAGTCCCGCGAATTTAAAATTTCACGAGTCCCGAGAAATACTGAGTCAGCGCTGTACTAGTACATAACTTACAACACTAAGAGGTGACTAGATTGGTTGGAGAAACTGCTGAACTTCCTAGCAATATCAGCTAGATACTGCTGCTTGACCATGAGTAAGCGGTCTTGAACGTCTTAAGCGCATGGCTCTACAGTGAACAAGATGATATGGAATGTCGCAAGTTATAGCAGCCCGCATGACATCAGACTCGTTACCACGGCATTTCGTGAGAACGTCGCAAAGGAAAACTCCTCGTCCAAAACTTTCATCACAAGACTAGTATGGTACCTGGTATCTTATCCTCCCATCGCACCTCCCATCGCACCTCCCATCGCACCTCCCATCGTACCTCCTATTGGTTCCCAATCGATCCCTACCGCCATTGCTCCTAGGAGGGCTTCCCCAATGACTGCCTACGAAGGATTCCTCTATCGCGTGTTCAAAGCTATTGGGCGTGGAAAAACCGATAAGGCGCCTTCGAGAGTTAAAGAGTATATCTATATATATTCTTAAAACCCTAATACTAATAGCATAAGGCTGCTTTATACTTTTCCTTCTACTTAGATATTAGTAAGATTAGCTATTATTTATAATAAGGAAATTAAAGTTCTATTAGAATAATAAAATTTATTAAATGTTAATCCTTTAGCCTTTAGGCTTAATAAATATAAGTCTTACTCTAAGCTATAGTAGTAAACATTCTAAAGATTTTAGTAGGCTAGGAAAAGATAAGGTTAGTATAGAATCCCTTAATAATACTTTAACTTACTATTAATTAATTACTAATATTATTAGCTATTCTTAAGGAGAGTAGTAAAACTTTCTTAATTCTTATATATATTGAATTAACTAAATAATACTATTTAGACTTTAAGATTTTAAATATAACTTTTAATATAAGTTCTAATCTAGAATTAGAAATAATATAAGATTAATTTAATATATTTACTTTCTTTATACTAATTAAAACTTATAAGATAAATACTTTTTATGAACTTTATTTATAGTTTAATATTATAATCCTTCCCTTAGTCTTTTTATAAAAGATATATAATAGAGTCTTAAAGTATACTTAAGAAAATATAGATATAGGTAAGGATGAAACTTTTACTTATATTATAGTATCTTAGCTAAAGGACTTTATATAGTACTTATTAGATATTAACCTAATTATAAAAAGAGTGTTAACTATAGCTAATAAGCTATTTAGTAAGTATATTAGCTACTAATAGGGTAAAGGTATATAGCTTTTAAAGTATAATAATAGTATAGAGATTTTTATACTTAGTAAAGTAATATTTAAGTATTATAGTAACTTTATCTTAAAATCTCTACTTAAGGAACTAGTATTTATTATTTTTAATAATAGTTTATAATATTAATAAGAGTTAAAGATAAAGAATAAAATAATGCGTTTATTAAGTTTAACTTTTAGTAATGATTTTTCACTAAGTTAGCTTTAGGTAAGCCTAAATACTAAAATACCTTAAGATTTAGAGTAGTATTTATAGTTATAATACTAAAGTTATATAATCTCCTTAATAGTACTATTATAGAAATAAAGAAACTTCCTAATGTTTAGTTTTATTTATCCCTTTATATTAATTAAAGTCTAATTTTTACTACTTATAACTTTCTAACTTACTATTTTATACCCTTCTTAGAGTATAAGTTAATTCTATCTATTAACTAAGCTACTCTTTATTTAAAGTATAGCCTAGTTAAATTATGATTAAATAAGCTATTTAACTTTCTAAAAGTATTAAAGAATAGAGTATTAATAACTATTATAAAACTTACTATTAGATTAGGTAGTTTAAACTTATACCTTAAAGCAAAGATAAAGAAAGATTTATCTACTAAGTAATATCTTAAGAATATAGTTAATAAAACATAATATAGGTAGATATACTACTTATAATACTATTACTTATAGTACTTATAGTCTAGGTTAAGTCTATGTCCTAGAATTTTAACCCTATTAATTTATATTTAATATTAGGTTAGGAACCTAAGTGAATATATAATATTAGTTAGTAGTTACTAAAGACTCTACTTTAGGGATAGACTAATTATAAGGGATATATAAGGTACGATTAAGTAGGTATAATAGGTAGGTATAATTAGGTAGGTATAATAGGTAGGTGCGATAAATAGGTACGATTAGGAGGTATAATAGGGAAGTATAATAAGAGGTCTTATATAGATAGATAGAAGGAAGGAAGGAAGGCAAACATTTATATAGAATATATTAATTAGCTACTCTCTATATTTTAGCTATATATACCTCTAGTAAGCATTCTAGGCTATAATATCTATAATCTATTTATATGCTAATATTATTATAAAGATAGTTTAGTTTAAGTTAAGTTATAATAGTAAGTATTATAATATAGATAAACCCTAACTAAAGTATAGTATATAGATTATAGCTTTTAATTATAAATACTACTTTATTTACTTATAGCTAGCCTAGCTAAAAGTATTAGTATATAATATTAAATAGATACCCTTTGCTTATAATAAGTAAGTAGATTATTATTCCTTTTAGAAGGCTATTAATTTAAGAGAGAGTAGGGGGTATAAGGTCTAGACTACTTAATTATCTAAGGGATATACTACTATACACTCTTATATATTATATATTTAAGGTATATATTATTATATATTAAGGTAAAATTATAAGAAATAGAATATATTAAGTATAAAAAGCTTAGAATAAAACTTCTTAATATCCTTAGAATATCCTTAAACCTTAATATATACTTTCTATTAGTATTCTTTATATAGTCTTTTAGTTATTACTAGCTTAAAGCTCTTTATATTCTCTTTATTTATATATTTATATTAAGCTATTCTAAGAGCTACTATTCCCTATTTAATTCTAATAATATATTTTATAGGTACCTCTAAATAAAGTACTATTATTATAGCTTATAGTTATAAGTAATATATTATAAAGATTAAATAGTAGAATTATATTAATACTCTAAAGTATAAGGAGAAAAAGGGTATATTAATTATTTATAAGGAAAGTAAATATATAGAGTATAAGGATATATACTTTAAGTCTATCTTAATTAAGATATTAAGGTATATATACCCTACTTCTAATCTCTATTTTTAAACTTATCTCCCTATAAAGTAATTAAGTTTCTTATATTAACTCCTATTTAATACCTTTTATATCGTTAAGTACTTTAGCTATAGAGCTATATTATTACATTTAATATCTTTAAGTAATATAAATATAAGTATATAAATCCTTTAGGAAGATACCTATTAAAAGTTAAGACCTAACTTTTATATCTTACCTTACTTCCCTATAAGCAATATTAGGAAAACCTTATATTTAATTATAATAAAGTAAATAGTTAATCTAAATATAGAAAGATCTATACTAAAACTAACTTTATACTTATTATCTTTAGGATAGAAATATTAATATAGCTTATTACTTTATTTATTAAAGATAACCTTACTATCTTTTGAAAGATAGCGCTTTTAGAAATTAGCTAGCTTAAGATAAAGTTTCTTATTAATTAAGATATTTATAAGCTAGATATTATAATAGATTACTCTCTTTATATAAATATAGTAAACTACCTTTATTATTTATTAGTATTATACTATCCTTTACTAAATAGAAGGGCTAGGATAATTTAGATTAATAAGGTACTTTAGAATTATTCTATTTATTATATATTTAAGGTATAGGCTAGCTTTTATAAGTTTTTTATCTATAATAATTCTAGGGTATTAGCTAATAATTATAAGAATTTTATACTTAAGTTTAAGGTAAGTTATATTACCCCTAGCTTTATAGGATACTTAAGGATAATTAAACTATTAACCTTTTTAATAAGGGTATTAGTTCTAAAAGTAAGAACCTACTATACTCTAAGTAGATAGTAATAATAATATTTAACTATATTATAATCTACTTTAATAATAGATTATACTTTTAAGCCTTAGTTAGATAAAATATGAGATAGCCTAGAGCTAAAAATCCCTAAAATATAGCATTAAGAATAAGAGAACTACCCTAAGAATAGTATTAGTAGAATGTAAATAATAAGGGTTAGATAGAGTCCTATAGGTAATAACTTCTTTAGGAAAATATTAATAGTTAAGGTAATAAGTATTCTTAAGTAATTAAAAGAAACTTAGAAAGGAGTTAAATTAGTATTTTACTTAATAACCTTAAGTAATAAGGAGGGAGCCTATAGGCTTATAAGTACTATAAGAATAACTAAGTATAGTATGATTTATAAAATTAGTAATATAAAATAAGCTATTAATACTATTTCTATAGGATAAAGTAAAGTTTATTACTTATATATTTAATAGAAAGTTAGTAAGTACTATAGTACCTTACTTAAGATACTAAAGATAGGGTATAATATCTATATATAATAGAGATAGGCTAGTAAGATATAAAGGTTTAATTTACTTAATATTATAACCTTACTTTCTATATAGCCCTAGTTCCTATATATCTTAACTAAGATAAGTATAAAACTTTAAGATTATATTATTTTATTAATACTATAATAACCTTTTTATAAATTCTTAGTTTTTACTTACTATATTACTAATCTACCTTTAAAATACATTTTAATACTAGAATTAGAATTCTTATATATATATTACTCTAGAATTAATAGTATATTAAGGCAATAGTAATAGTACTAATATACTACTAATAGCTATTAACTTAAGAGTATATAGCCTTTACTAAAGCTAATATAACCCTTTAGTAGAAATAAGCTAATATATACTAAGCGAAAATAATAAACCTAATATAAGAATAATTAGAATACTAATTAATAACCTAAAGAGTAAAGTATATAATACTATTACTAGAATTATCCCTCCTAATCTCCTTAATTAGGTCTAGAATATTATCTAGACCTATACTATTATATAAGAGATATAGATATACGTATCTTATAAAGAGGATAGCTTATATAATTATAAAGTAAGCCTTAAGGAGCGAATTACTTTAAATATTACTACTACTCTTACCTCTATTATTAAAGAAGCCCTAAGTATAGCCCTAAACTATAAAAAAGGCTAACTATCCTATATATTAATTATAGCGCGAAATCTTATACCCTTAAACTATAAAAGCCCTAAGCCAATAACCTAAAGCTATATTAAATGCGAAGTTACTATTCAAACTAGAAATACCCTTCCTAATATTAGTAGCTAAACCCTAAAAGATACTATAGTAGTAGTGAATTAAGCTTATAATAACTTTAGTATAGTTATAGTAAGGAAGCTTCTTAATAGTAATATAGTTATTACTTTCCTTATTATAGATAAGGTATAAGCTTATTATACTAAGGATTAAGTTACTAAAGGCTTTAGTAATAATATAGTATTATCTTTCCTAACCTTTATAGTAATTATAAAGAGAATCTAACTTATATCTATCCTAAATAATATTAATAAGCTTATTAAAAAAATTACTAAATCTAACTAACTTAAGATTATTTAAGTAAAAAAGTAAAAGACTAGCTACTTTAGCCTTAGGGTAAAAATAAACCTAATCCTATATATTAGCTCTATTAAAGAAGTAAACTACCTTTATAATAATAGCCTTCTGCTTAATATATAGCTATATAATTATAAACCCTTTAATAAAGGACTTTATCCTACCTAATACTATATTACTTTAGATTTAAATACTTAGCCTAAAACTATAAGATAGCCTTAACTTATAGATAATATAAAGGTACTATATACCCTAATAGGGTAGGATGCTTAACTAAGTAAGGTAAGATCCTACTAAACTATATTCTATATAAAGGTAAATATATAGCTTAGAGCTAAGACTGCCCTATTATAGCCTTATATTAGGCGTAAGTTAAGAAAGGCTACTTTAATAAACTGCTTTAATTCTAAGACTATACTATAATTAAAGCCCTTATAATCTAGAGTCTCTTGCTCTCCCTTCTATTAGCCTAACTCCTAAAAAGCCTCTTACTAAGGAAGCTTAAAAGGCCTTTAGGCTTAATAAATAGACTATAAAACATCCCTAGTTAGTCCTTAACCTAGGCCTATACTTCCTTTATACTATCCCTACTCTCTATATTTACTTCTACCTACTTACTATTATTATCTCCCCCTTAAGTAATTAATTAACACTAATACTCTTTTAGAATACTAACTATTAACCTACCCTTATATAGATCGCCTTATAAGCTTATAGTAAATATAATATACTTACATTCCTTAAACTAAACAAGAACTCTAAGACTAAAGCTATAGCCTACTTAAGTAAATATAATTATTATATAGTTTACTATAGTAAGTAAGTAGTAATATATATTAATAAGTAATATAGACCTAATTTATAAATATTAAAAGTAAGAAAGAATTAGGTAAGTATTATAGTAAGCATCCCTAGATAGGTAGGTTAGTAAGTTATTAGTAGGGATTTAATAGGGATAAAATAGATAGTTAGAAGAGAGATAGGATAGGGATTAGAAAAAATAAGGATAATTATTATTATTATTATAATAATTATCATTAGTTTAAAGAGAGATTAAAGAGATTTTTATTTTACTTATAGAGAGATTCTTCCCTTCTTATAAAGAGATAAGAGAAAGAGAACTATTTAAGTTTAAAGCTTAAGTCCTTTACCTTTATTTATAAGAGAATTTAAGATCTTTCTTTTCTAATTATAATACGAATTACTATCTACTCTTTATCCTTTATATATTGTTTATTAAGTAGGTGGTAAGCTATTTTAATATCTTACTAATATTCTTTTCCTACTACTAACTTAATAATTATTCTTATAAGATGCTTTCTTACTTAAGGGTACTAAATATAAGATTACTATAGTATATATATATAATTTAGTATAGCTTTAGGCTAACTAATAAAGATACTTATATAATACTTTACTATATACCTTCTTAAGGGACTGCTATTAATTTAGCGTATTATTTTTAGTCCCTTTCTACTGCTAAATTAATCTATTTATTTATAATTAATATAATATTATAAATATTATTTTAAGACTTAATTTATTCTTTTAATTTATTTATTAACTTATACTTAAAAAATAATTATAAATTAATAATTTAGTTTTAAATAATATATTAATACTTATTAAAACTTAAAAATAAATAGTAATTCTTTATTAAAAAGAATTCCTATTAAAAGCTTATAAATATTAATAATATTTTATAGGAAAATATAAATAAACTATTTTATATTTATTAATTCTTAATATAATATAAAATAGGAAAACTTTATAAGTTTATTTATAATATTAAGAATATTATTATAAAAAGTATTAATAATTAGGCTTTTTAATAAGAATAGTTTTATTATAAAATCTATAGTAATAAAGTTTTATAATTACTTTATAATTAGTAATAATCATAACTCTTTATATAGTCTATAGTATTATACTTTAGCTTTTATATAAAGTTATATTAATTTATAATTTCTTTAATAATACTTTTTATACTAAGAAATTAGTATATTATTCTAATTTATTCTAAGGTTTTATTAATTCCTTAATATTTATATAGAGAATATTTATATATTTCTTATATAAGCTAATATTATAATTCTTTAGAAACTTATAGTCTATTTATTTTCTTATTTAAGAATACCTTATTATTATATTATTAAAATTAAATATAAAGTTTATTATTATTTATAATAATATAAGTATTTTCTAAGGTTTTATAATATTTTATAATAATTATTCTATTAATAACTGAATCTATTTTATAATTACTTTTAAAGTATTATAGTAAGCATCCCTAGATAGGTAGGCTAGTAAGTTATTAGTAGGGATTTAATAGGGATAAAATAGACAGTTAGAAGAGGGATAGGATAGGGATTAGGAAGAACAATAATTATTATTATTATTATTATAATTATTATTAGTTTAAAGAGAGATTAGAGATATTCTTATTTTACTTATAAAGAGATTCTTCCCTTCTTATAAAGAGACGAAAGAAAGAGAACTCTTTAAGTTTAAAGCTTAAGTCCTTTACCTTTATTTATAAGAGAATTTAAGATCTTTCTTTTCTAATTATAATACGAATTACTATCTGCTTTTTATCCCTTATATACTGATTATTAAGCTAGCGGTAGGCTATTTTAATACCTTATTAACATTCTTTTCCTACTACTAACCTAATAATCATTCTTATAAGATGCTTTCTTACTAGAGGGTAGTAAATATAAGACTACTATAGTATATATACGTAATCTAGTATAGCTTTAGGCTAACTAATAAAAACGCTTATATAACGCTTTATTATATACCTTCTTAAGGGATTGCTATTAATTTAGGGTATTATTTCTAGTCCCTTTCCGCTGCTAAAATATTAAATATAATTATTCTCTTTTTATTATAGAAAGAGCTATATACTTAATTCTTTATTCTAAAGTTTTAGGGTTTTTAGATAAGGTTATTAATCTAGGATTTCCAATTTAACTATAAGTTACCTATAAGCCTCTTCCCTCCTAATTATTATAATAGTCTTCTTAATAGGGTTCTCTTAAGGTTCTCTTTCTAGAATAGGTTTCTAGAGTTTAATCTTTTCCTTTATAATATTCTTATCTTATTAATAGTTATTCTATATACTATATTAAGGTTTCTCTATATAGATACTATTTTCTATAGTTTTATATTATTTAGTACTAAGTAAAGGTTTAGTAGTATTAAAGTTATTAATACCTATAGTTTTATAGGCTTTTTTAATTATAGCTATTATTTTCATATAAATAGTAATCTATAGGGTATTATACTTATAGTTAGTAAATTAAATATTCTTACCTTTTTATATAGGCTTATATCTTTATTTAGCTTTAAGCTTTTAATACTTGCTTTTAAAATATCCTAGGTTTTTATAATTCTAGCATTTTACTTATAAATAGTCTTATTATATAGCTCTCAATTTTACAGAGTCTATATATATTCTATAAAAGGTATTATTATATTATTTCTTACTAAAGTTAGAATTATCTAGCTTTTTCTAGACTTTAAAGTTTTCTCTTTTCTTCTTAAATTATCTTTTAAATAGTTAGTTATTAATAAGTATATAAAGTTTAGTATAGGTATTAGAGTTTATTAGAAGATTAAGCTTTTTATAAACCTTATTCTTAACTTTATCTTTTAGTCTTTAATAGAACTTATTAATTAAGTTTCTATTACTTAAGCTAAGCTTAGTAATAAGGTACTAATACTTAGAAATATACTTTAATATAGCCTTAGTTTATCTTAACTTCTATATAGTAATAAAGGTATTGTATTTCTTATTTTATTCTTTATAAGTATTAATAAGTTACTCTTTATATAGTATAAAGCTTCTAAAGATTTCTTATATATTAAGCTTATAATTCTTAAGGAGACTTTTAATAAAATCCCTTAGGTATAGTTCTATTCCTTATAAAGCCTTCTTAATAAGAAGGCTTATTCTATATTATACTTTAAGCTATTTATTACTAAATATATTTAGGTTATATATATAGTATAACTTAAGCTATATAAGATACTTATAAAGCTTTTTTAAGGTACTCTTAAATTTTAATAGTATACTAAGTTTAATAGTCTTACTTATATCCTTAGGTCTTAGAATATTAAGGGCTATAATAAAACTATTAAACTATTTAATTTATTTAAGTTATTCTATTCTAGTAGCTATTTATTCCTAGCTAAGCTAGTTAACTTACTTATAAAGGATATTAATAATAGTATTATTATTAAAGTTAATTTAGACTTAGCTAATATTAAGGGTTTAGATCTATTCTTTAAGTTATTTAAAATATATATTATTCTTATTATATATATTATAAGAAGTAGTATATAAAGTAGTGATTTCTTAGTATATATAGTAGTTCTCTTATTTAAGGTTAGCTATATTATCTTTATTATCCTTATTAGATTCTAAGTTCTTAAAAATATTAGTATCTTCTATATTAATATTTCTAGTAGGAGGGTTCTTTCTCTTAGAAGTATTTAAGCTAGATAGAGTTATTAAAGCTATAATAATTAATTTAAGTTATTACTTAGGTTTATAGAGTAATAATATATATAATAAGCAAGTAATATAAATATGCAAGTAATCTACTTTTCCCTTAAATATATAACCTTCTATTTTATTAATAAATTCTTAACTACTAATTATATTATAGCTAAATATTAAGACTAAAACCCTTCTTACTCTTTAAGCTCTTTGAAATAATCTAAAACTAAATCTCTAATATATTACTAGTATATATTAGATCCCTTTACTAAGGCTATAATACTACTAAAATAATATTTAATCTTAATATAATACTATCCCTAACTTATAAAGACTATCTAATCTAGAAAAAGAGATTATTATTTAGTTTAGTCTTAATCTAGATTTATATAGATTTCCTTTATAACTATATAGTATTAAATAAATAGCTAACTATCTACTTACTAACTATAATACATTACCTATTAGTAAGTACTAAGCTTCTAACTTTATTAAGTAATAACTAGAGCTTAAGATATATTTTCTTTATAAATATAACTATTAAAAAGCTAAATATAAAGATCTAACTATTATTTATAATTAGTTCTAGCTTATAGAGAATATAATTATAAAATATAATATTAACCTAGCTAATATTTATAACTTTAATAAGACTAGCGTTATAATAAGCCTAATTATAAGTAGAATAATTATTATAGGTATAGATAGGTATAGAAACCTAAAATTAGTCTAGCCTAGAAACTAGGAATAGATTATAGTTATTTAGGTAAGTAATATAAAAGGCTAGGTAATCTAGCTATTTATTATAATTATAAGCTAATACTACCTTCCTAACTAAGACTAAGAAAGTAACCTTCTAAGTAATTAAGCTATTATAATAACTCAAAATAGCTAGACTAATAATAAGATAGATCTTAAGTAGCTTAAGCACTTTAAGTAGTATATAAAAGCCTAATTAACTAGCTATTATTATTTTTTAATCCTTAATAAGTATAAAAGTTATTACTTAATTAACTTTAAGAAATATTATAAAGAGAGTTATATTCTTATACTTTATACATTACCTTATTTATCTTATTTACTCTAGCCTCTTAATGTTAAGTGCTTTAGGTTACTTAAATAGCCTATAGTTAAGCAATTAAGTAATTAATTAGATACTCTATAACTTATATTTTAAAGACTAAGTTCTTCCTAGCTTTCTACACTACTTATAAAGCTGCTATAATAAGGAGTAATATTAAGGAAGGTTTTTAAAGGGCTAGATTTATTCTCTTAAACCTAGAAAATATTATATTAAAGCTTTATATATAGCTTTAATATTAGTAAGTAAGGAGATTAGCCTTTCTAATACTTAGGTCTTAAAGACTTTAAAGATTATACTTAAGGCTAACTTATAGTCTAAATACCTTAAAAGATAATAAGAAAGTATTAGAATAGCTCTTTAGTCTTAATTCTTAAGGTACTTAAGTTACTATTAAAAGGAATAGAGGTAATAATATATTAGAATGCTCTATTAAAAGCTAAGGTCTAGATCCTTTAATAGGTAAATAAGACTCTTAGTAAGTAGTATAGAGTAAAAGAAACCCGCCTATATAAAGGAGGGAATATAACTCTAGATAAAGGAAGGGATAAGATATAATAGAAAGACATTAATATATAGGTAATAGCTAAATTATTAATAAGTAGTAATTAATAAAGGTTAGCATTACGAAAGGAAAAGTACTATAGAATGTATAAAAAGGCTAGTTATAATATAAGGATCTATTAAGCTATAATTAAGACTTCTAAATAAGAGGATAGTAATTAGTTTTAATTAATTTAAGGTATTATTATATTTTTATTAAAGTTTTAATTTTAAAGGGTATAGGAAAGTACATTACTTACTTATCTATATTGCTTACTTATTATATATATTATACTAAATAAGGGCTATTAATATATAATAGTTAGGTCTAACCTTAAGGTATAGGGTAGGTCTAGGTATAAAGTATATAATTAAGTAGATTAGAATATTATAGTAAGTAATATAAGTTATAGTTTAGTAATAATATAATTATAAATTTAATATAATTAAGTATATTAATAGTTAAAGAGTATAGAGCTTTTAGTTAATATACTAAATAAATATATATATATATAATAGCTTATAGTATAGCTAAGTAATATTAATCTATATTAAACTATATTTATTTATTTATTTATACTCTATAGACCTAAAAGGTAGATAGTACTTCTACTCTATATAAATATAGGAAAAACCAAATTAGACGAAAACCCATATCGCTATCGTAGCGGGCCCGTATCGGGCCCCTTGTTCAGTTATAGCGCGTGAGTAAATAATCCTTCTTACTAGGACTAGAATTATCCCATTTCCTAGAAATTTAGCGGGAAAATTAAAGGAAAAATTAATAAAGGAAAAGTAAGAGTCTTCTACGTCTTAGGTTCTAGGTCTAAGGTGGGTATGCATCGGTTGCGTATTGGCTACGCGCTAGTAATATACGTATGGGATTATTGTGTAGTTATGGCTAGAGGCCCGGATTTATTAAACTATATTAAATATTACTTATTTAATATATACTTATTAATTAGTATTAAACTATATTAAATAGAGCCTATTTAATATATATATATAGCATTATATACTAAGAAGGAAAAAAGTAAGTATATTATAGTTTTACTAGCTATAATAAAAAGTATAAAAATTATACTATTTTATATAAACTTTAGGTTTATTCTTAATACTTACTAAGCTAATAGAAATAGTAAAATAATTACTTTAAAAGCTATTTTAATATTATAAAAACTAAAAAACCTATATAAAAAAATAGAAATTAAGCTTAAATCTATATATAACTAAATAGGAAAATACTATAATAAGCAAAGAATAAAGAGACTATCCTTTTAAGAGGGAAATTCATTCTACCTTATAATAAAAAATAATAAAATAAAAGTAATAAAATAAAAGATTAAACTATAAATTTATTAGACCTTATGTATTTATTAAAAGAATACTAAAAAATAACTATTAATTAGACTTACTATAAAAAGTTAGACTTTGCTTAGTTTTCTATATCTTAGTCTTTAAAATAGTAAAAGAAATAATTTATACTAAGTTTAAGAATAAATATAAAACTAAAGTTAAAGGATTAAAAGAATATATAGTAAAAGTAATTCTTAATAAAAGAATTATAAATAAATAAACTAA
>JAZAVJ010000471.1:0-19837 GCA_037954315.1 Neonectria punicea | reverse complement strand
TCAACACTATGCTTTTGCGTCTTGGTTCGTTTTTGCTTTTACCTGTTTTTTCCCCCGAGGCGTTGCGGCGAAGACCAGATGGCATTGTACATTACACCGGGTTGTCGAAGGCATGTGTCGATTTTTTTGTATTTCCTCTTTTTTCGCGTCAGCAAATATGAGGCGCGTCCGCTTGTCTAGTTCAGAACCTGTTCTCCGTCTCCTCCCCCCTGGCCCGGTGTGATGTCAAGGCTATCGCTCTGCACTTACACGCTGTCGTCATGACGGCGCTTGCGAAGTGGCTGTGGCCTGGGGTCGTGACCTTGCCCGTGTCCTAGCACAAACGATTGGGAGCTTGGAGTTGAAGATTTTCAAGGCTTCGCGAGGGTGGTATTTTCGGCGCAGCGGCGGGGTGTCCGTCTGTTCTGGTCGTTCAACCTTCTAGATTGGGGCATCGAGTGGTTTACGTCTCGCGGCAAGGGATCAAGGAATGACTCTTTCGCCCGGCAACAGAGCAAAAAGGGGGACAGAAGCGGAGGGCTGTTTTACACCGCTCATCTCAGGGCGCTTCTAGTCCCATTGCCTCGCGGTTGCCTCGTCTCTATTCCCCTTAGCCCAGCGAGATGCCTTGCAGGGCGCGGGGTAGCTAGTTTGAAGCCCGTGGTGATGGTTCGCCCGCGGAGTGATGAGGATCGGAGTCGGAGTAGTGGATGGAGGTACCTCGGAGCGTCGTTGCTGTTACACTTGAAAGCCATTTCTTCTTCAGTTCGGCGTCCCCGTTGGGTGACTTACGAGGTGGGTCGCGTGCGAAAATGGCCGCGGTCTCTTTGTTTCGTGCGAAGAGCGGCGCGGAGGATCGCCCGTTTTGGTGGTGATGACGATGACGATTGGGACCTTGTCTTCTACGGGCACGTCACGTTGGAGGAGAATTACAGGTCATGTCCATTGCGGGAACAATCATGGCAGCGGTTCAAGCTGGATGGCAGACATCAGATCATAGGTAACTGGGACGCGTACACTCGTTGCCAAGCATGATGTAAGCAGCGAGTAGATGCATACCTTCAAGAAACACCCGACCTACGCAACAACTCCAACTACCTAACACCTAACCCGACTACCTAATCTATCATCCATCTCACACGCTCGGTGAAGGTCCCACCCTCCATCCTCGGTGTACCACCCGCCAGATCATCACGGGACCCCTCCCCTCCCCGTCTCCAGTTACGTAGCTGTACGCAGGTGGCTTCGGTGAGTCTCTCCCCAAGCCTCCAGCAGTACTCCCAAGACTGGGGTGTATTTCCGGTTAGTTATCGCGAGCATGATGTCGTTTCGCGTATTTGGAGTTGAGGCTGAGTGCGGCTCAAGCTCGCCGAGCCAGGCATCTACGAATGAGAACGTTGCAAAAGGGAAAACATTAAAATACAAGCACTAAAGGACGAGTCAATCACAATCGCCTAAAATCACTACACAGCCACAACCAGGAGGAATCCCTGGCCTCTCATCGGTCCCCCGTCACGGGCAACCGACGGCCATCCTCGGAACCACAACCACATGCCCGGTAGTTCCACCCGCGTCCCGTTTTAAGCCAGGCACGACGTCACTCTTCCCACCTTTAAGCTACATTTCCAGGGGAAGATATCGACTGTGACACCCGGGGACCCACAGTGCTTCGATGTAATAAGAAGACAACTGTCACGAGGTGGAACGGAAGTGGAACACACGGTAGGTAACGAGAGATGTCTATTGGGATATCCAAGATAGGTACTTATACAAAAAATGAAAGGGACAAGAGAAAACTCTAAAATCAAAAAGACAGTGTCTAAAGAATGACAAAAGTACAAAGAAAAAAGAGCTGTGATCTGTCGTTGACTGAATGACTCCCACGGTCCACACTGCCCGCACATCCCTCTTCTCCGACCCTTTTCCGCAAACAAGACGATAGCGGCCAAGTTTTGGAGAATGACGAACCAAAAACTCCATATTCCCGCCAAAGCGAACCTGAGCATCGAAATAATGACCCAAAGCAAGGTACCGTGTCTGGAGGCAGCCCAATAGACTACCGAGTCCCAGATGACTTGCATCGTCATAGTTCTGGACAATGATGGGCATTCTTGCTTCAGTTGCCAGAGTTGACGCCGTCGCTGGTTTGTTGTTCGGTCCACCAAGGTCTGGACGTGTAGCGTGTTGAGAGGTAGCCAATCTGGCAGAACTGTCCCGGAGCCCGTGGGCTCCTAGGACAGTTCTACTTAATCCTTAGAGTAAACGGCATAATCATTGCAGTAGCCACATTGGGGGTGATTGCAAGAGATGCAGGCGGGGTTATTGGCGCGGGAGTTGTCAAAGCCGCAGGAATGGCATTTCCACATGTAAGATAGAGTGCCTGCCATTGCGCTGTGTGAGTCTTTCTCTATTCAAGAGAAACGGAGGGGAGAAAGTAGTATTTGTCTCAAGGTATGATAGCTAAAGAGGAGCCTGTTTGCTGTATTCGTTGCTTGATGTGATGCTTGATGTTAAAAGAATCGATGAACTCGACGTCTCGTTCACTTATATACGCTTCAGGCCCACCGGATGTCATTTCAAGCTCGTCGTCATTTCATGACCCTTGATGCCAGCCAACGCTTGCCCGAAGTCACGACGTCCAACCATTGTGGTTGCCCTCCAAGGCGTAGAGGCGCGGCAACGATGTCCCACCAGCATCGTCTTAGGTTTCAACCTTTAGACTGCGTGATGCTCCTACCGAGTGGATATCGTTGTGGCGGCGTTGGCCCCGAGCATGACCGAAGGAGGCGGTTCGTCAGTTTCCTTACCGACCAGATATCCATTGGACAAGTCGTCGAGAAGGAGGAATCGCCTTGCTCAAGATAGCAGCAATGCCCCAGGCCGTCATCCACGGGACCAACGCTTGGGCCAGTGGAATGTCAGAATCGCCGGCCATGAAGACGGAGCGGGCTGGCGTCATCGTCAAAGTGAGGCCGACAGAGGTTCTTGGGCTGAGAGAGCTTGAATCTGATCAACCGGAGCCGGCAAACACAAAGACAAGAAACGAAAACCGGGGCTTTTAGGAATTGTTTGCTCCAGACTTAGTCAGTAGCCCAAAAATGAAAACGAGGAGCCGAAGACCGTGGTACACTACCTAGCCAGCGCGTCGGAGCAGGGTACCTGGCAGTGTCCTTGTTTCGTTTCTGCTCGTACTAGGTATGCATCCTTAGGATCCAAAACTCAGACCCTGTTAAAGATGGAGCGGACGCCGGGCAAAATGGGCGATGCGCGGAAGTGTGAAGTGCAATTGTGAGGCTCTGAGCCGCATAGCCCCTCGCATGCGTCTGCTCGTGCGGGTCGTAGATTGAGGCAAAGAACGTGGGACGTGACTCTTTTGCCTAGGCATATTTTTTGTTCCTAATTACAAGTCAATAGAAAGACGCCCATGTATGGTAATGGGTTTGAAACAGGCGGACTGTCCTCGGCGAGAAAGGCAGCGACGGGGGTTCGAGTTGTCAGACAGGCGCAGACGAGGGAACAAAGCCGGAGGGCGGCGACGACCGGGTCCCGTATGTATATGTCGGATACTGAATGGACGTAGATGCGATTCATAGGCTGTTGAGCAGGGCGAGAGGTTGAAGCGACATCGGCCAGAGCGAGGTCGGTAGAGGCTTGGAGCGAAGACAGTTGAAAAGAGAGAGGTTCGCTTGGTAAGGCTTAGGGCGACGAGCCTGCATAGCGCTGTGCATGCCACTCTGCGTCTCGCCCTGAAGATCTTGGGTGGGTGGGTGAGACGTCCAATTGTGGGTGTTGACAAGCGCCACACCTCCACACCAAAGTCATGATGAAGATTGATGCCATGATAAAAGGATCTGCGATAGAGATAACGGAAGTAAACGGACGATTGGGGTTCATGGAGTTGAGAGAAGAGAAATGCGATCGAAGAAGGTGAGTGCTTTGGTGGGGGACGTTGTTAGTCATTGGCGGTTGGAAGTTGTACCCAGGTACCTGCCTCGAAGTCAGCCAACTTGGCTGGGCGCGCATGTTGTAGTTAAACTGCCTGACTGTACTAATTCTCACTTGAGAACCAAAGAACAGGCAAATACTCGGATTTATTTTGTAGAAAATCTTCTTTTGTTTTTTGTTTGAGATATATTTGATCTTGGTGTTGATTTCTTCCCAAGTCCTTCCTACTGTGTGCCAGGTGTAGCTGACGATGGTCGATGGTCCGTTCTTGAGTTGCCTGCCGGGATAATACTTTCGCCCAGTGGCTTCGACCAGTTGCGTCCTCAGGCTTACAGCTTTCGGCATGAAGTCGGTTAACGTGCTGATGACCCAGGTAGTCCCGACGTGACGCGTACGCGATTCGGATTTCAGCGGCTTATCGTGATTGTAGAGGGTTCTCGTCGAAGTCGTCAGATCCCACAAAGGAGTTTTGCAAGGGGACTATGCTATACCAGCGCCGACCGAGGGTGAAAGAGAGAGTGAAAAGGGTACGGAAAGGGACCAAAGCCCATTAAATTGCACTGACGGCTTGCCTGCTCCCTACCTGCCTATTTATAGGTAGGTAAGCCGTGAGGCTCTGCGAGCCTGATCAACATGTATATTTCTACGCCCATGAGGCTGGCTGATGGCCCTTTTGTGCCGGTGAATGGTTCGCAGGACTCTGCGAGTAACCCAGCACCTGTGTTGTGAGCTCGGGGGTCTGACCATGAGAGCGTGAACGCCGACCATTCATTAGAGACCAGGCTCTCCAAGGCAGGGTGCTGCCCAACCTGCTTGTGACAACACCTAAGCACAACACGATAGCATAAGAGTCTTTGAATGGCTACTTGTGCGATTATTGACGATGGTGGGCGAGGCATATTGATGCTGGCTTGATCATCTGTCGGGCAAACAACAACAAGAGTCGGGCATCTTGGCTGAGCAGAGCATGCCTGCCAGGCATAGTCCGTCCATCTGAGAGAAAAGTACAGCTCACAAAATGCATAATTGAACTCCATGGCCCTCAAACCACATCGTCTCATTGAGCCAGGTTCCCCCCTGAAAGCGAAAACTGCCAGCCCCAACCTAAGGCATAACTTGGCGCTCCAAGAAAGTAGTAGCCAGGCGCAGATGGAGAGCTTGACAAGCACCAGGGGGAGCACAGTAGTCCTACGCATGCTTAGAAGCAGAGCTTCCTTGGCTATGATGCAGGCATGATGCGCAGAGATCCAACACGGGGGTGGCTCAGCAACCTGACTAGTCATAGAGAGCGAAAAGGGGGGAGATGAATGGCATTGACCTGGTTGCAAAAATCCGGTAAAACGGTGGCATGAAGAGTCATTGCATATAAAACGATGGACGAGATGAGCTGATGTGGTTAGAAGAACGTGACCATGCAAGTCAACGATGCTGCCGCTGAAGGATCGTTGCTCTCGTTGGTAGGCGCTAGGATGCATTGAATTTAACAATGTAGGCGACTTGGATTCCGATCCGTGAGTAAGCACGATATGGCACATGAAAGTAAGTGTTATAAAATAGATACCATGGATTACCTTGTTATGCCTTTTAAAAATATATCTGTAGGCTGTTAGTGTTACTCACGATGTTTAGGCTTTGGCTGTTGGTTGTTGAGCTTGCACGCAGCCGAGAAAACACTGAGACATGTATGTACCTTGAAGTTGGTGCTAATGTGACACTGTGCCGCGCACTGTGCCGCAGATCGCACTGTACGTACGAATACACTGGTATTCGTATTCGGTACCAACTTCCACCCGTTCCAGTCAGCCAGGTCGTCGCTCCGCACGGGCCATCCACTAACAATCATGCCAATGCCCAGTGTCGCCTCCGACAACACCACGCGGTTGCATCATCGTCGCCAACAGTCCGTCTGACCCGACTTCACGCCCCTCCTCGCCGTCGAAAGGCCGGTCGCAATGCCGCGATGCCACGTCCCGTCATAAGCAACCGCGCTGAGACCCGGTGGACGGTGCGCATAATCCCTTTCTTCATTGCTGCTGCGTTTGGCTTTGCGACCTTTGTGGTCGTGCCGCATCTCTGCGGTATGTGACCTCGACTCCCCTTCACACCACGGCCCGTCCGGGACCCGCTGACGACTATCCCGTGCGCAGTCAATTACCTCTACCGGCAGGAGCACAAGACGGGTACTGCGATAACACTTATTGTGCTGTACCTCGTCTTCTTGATCCTCACCCTCGCCGCATACCTCCGGACCTTCATCGCCGTCTCGTTCAGTCCCGGCCTCGTCCCCCTTTCTCCCGAGCGACAGGCCCTCGAAAAAGAGCGAAAGAGGAACCGGCGTCGAGGAAGAGATATCGAAACAGAGCCATGGGTACCGCCAGATCTGAACCCCGACAGCCCCGGGCTCGAGGCCTTCTACAGCAAGGATGTCTTCGTCTGTGAACTTGATGGTCGGCCGAAATGGTGCTCTGACTGCCGGTCCTGGAAGCCAGACCGCGCTCATCATTCGAGTGAGATCGACCGTTGCATTCGCAAGATGGATCATCTGTGCCCGTGGGTTGGCGGTGTCGTATCCGAGACATGTGAGCTGCCCTGTTCAAACTTGTCGGACCTCTTGCAATGATTGCTAACAGCTGTTAGCGTTCAACTTCTTTGCGCAGTTCACCTTTTATTGCGGGATACTCTGCACCATTTGTATTGCAACAGCTGCATACTCCTTGCAATTACAGAAGGATGAAGGCCGGTCTTTGGATGGCCGAATAATCGCTGGTCTTGCTATTGGATGCTTGTTTGCCCTCTTTACTGGCGCCATGACCATGACCTCGGCTCGGTTCATCTTCACCAATATCACTAACATTGACATGCTGAGAAAGAGTCAGACCTTCCGATTGGCGGTCCGGCTTCCCCATGACAGTCTTCCAACTCAGCGGTACCGGACAATCACATACCCATTGTCAGCTCCCGCCTGGGGCCAGAGTGGTGTTGCCACGAACCACTTCCATGGTTCTTCGATGGGCACGATGAGTCCAACATCGCCGAGGGACGAACAAGCCACGCGGACATTCGCCATCCTCGAAACGGAGCCTGGAGAGAACCCCTGGGATCTTGGGTGGTGGAGGAATTGGAGGTCCGTCATGGGCAACTCTGTTATTGAGTGGCTACTCCCAATATGGCACTCGCCCTGTTGCAACCACGACAGCATGGAGAGCGACTACGAGCTCGGCCCCGTGTTAGAGAACCTGAAGCAACGTCATGGGATTCCCCATGAAGGAAGCTCCGGGAGCGATGAGATTGAAATGCGCAGTGCTGGAGCGTCGAGGCATTAGACCTCGACCTTGATACCCCGTTGACTGGCTGGTTCTGGCGTATAGAGGAACATGGGAGAAACGTTGTGTGCATAGCGTTTGGCGGGACATAGACGGTATAGGTGGATTTTCTTGAGTTCGTGGAGGATATGGGAAGAAGGTTGTAATATGTGAGAGCCTGTACAGGAGAAAAATGATAAGTTGACTTCAACTATACATTTGGTTGATAATGAGTTGCCGTATTATAATCTGCTTGGAATCTGGAATCTTCTTGAATTCCCCAGCGCGAATAGGGTAGTAGACCGTAATAACTGAGATCGGTTCGCTACCAAGGAAGCAGAGAGATAGCAGTGCTATCCTTACGGTCGCCTTTTTCCACTTACATGACGAAGACCACTTGTAGGCACCTCCGCATCGCGATATCCCACCTCCACAAGCAAGGTACCCTGCGGCGGAAATGATTTCGATTGGGAAGTGAAGCAGCCCACGTGTCGAGGTGTTCAAGGCCTATGACAATCCCAAAAGAAACATGACTGACAGGAGGGGGAAACACAGACATTCTCTTGGTTTAATCCCTAAGTTATTGCAGTTTTGCACTTTTTGGGATGAGTTGATGAGTCCTTTTTGGAGAGAAACGCATAGCGGACCTCACTTTGGGTCATCAATCGGAATGGTGTTGTGAGTCCCTCGGTTTGTTGCAAGCGTCAGTATCACCGTAGTTAATTGCACCTACTGAATGAGATTGGAACTATTTTGCTCGAGATCCCCGGATAACTGAGGATTCAAATGAATCAACCCACAAATCCCAATCTCCCGCTGCTAATGAAGTATCGAGAGGTAGAGAACATCACTATCTACTTTCTATTTATTGTTATTTTGGAGAGAACTGAAACCGTCCAAGGTTGTCAGGGGAAAGCTAGTGGGGTAGTCGGGTCCTGGGTCGCTTTCCTTCCTCGAGCGCCAGTGGGGCCTCGGAACTTAGGCTTCCCTCGACCAGTAACAAATCACGGTTTCCTCACTTACCAAGTCTTGACGTACACCACAATCAACTCGTCCACACAAGTTGCAACCGCGAGGATGCAATCCGACCAGACGAGCCAAATTCGCGTCGATTTCAGCTGAAATCAGACACACCCCTGGCTCCCCGTCCCGATCAGTAGATTGGACCTATCAGCTGCGACTGGCGGCCAAACCGTTTCGCACAAATCGCGATGCTGCTTGCTCGTCCTACCGCGTCGCGAACACTCTCAAGATGCCCTCATCGTCGCCGCTTCATCGGCATGGAGCCTCTTCCCCGCTGCACGGAGGCGGCCTTCGACGCTCGCAGTTCACGTACCGTCAGCTCTCCCTGCTAGCATCCTCCAGCACGTCGACTCCCCTACGCGTTGTGGCTCACGTTGATCTGGATGGCTTCTACGCGCAGTGTGAGATAGTGCGACTTGGGCTCCCCAAGGACCAGCCCCTTGCCGTCCAACAGTGGTAAGTTATGCCGATATGATCATTGTTTCCATTAGCCTGGAGACTGGTCAATACTTGCAGCTTTCGAGCCCTCTGTTGGTTAGCTTCTTTATCCTCCCTTGCTTTGTGTCTCCTACCTGGTCTATTTATTGCCTTCCTTTCGTTTGTCTCATTTGAGGTTTTCTACATAGCAAGTGCTATTGGTGTAGTCATTTCCTGCCGAGGTGTTTATAGACGTCTCGTGGATGTTGGCAACGCTTGTGTGGCATCCCAACACATTGCTGTGGATGCATGCCCTCCACTATCCGCTTTCCCCTCCACCTTCAGCGGCTTCACTTTTCTATTAGAACCTCCTTTTCTCATTTTTCACTTATTCCCTGACCCTCTTACTGTCACTGAGTCTGCTCCTACTACTACAAGATGCGGGCTGTAACTTTTTTCATTGCTTGATAACTGACATTGTCTAAGGCAGGGACTAATTGCTGTCAATTATCCCGCGCGGGAATGGGGCATCGGACGTCACTGTGATGTTGCAGAGGCAAAGAAACTATGTCCCGATCTCATTGCTCAGCATGTTGCAACATGGAGAGAAGGCGACGACAAGTGGGCCTATCGAGACGACGCTGCCGCAAACATCTCAACGGACAAAGTTTCCCTTGATCCATATCGTCTAGAATCGAGAAAGATTTTGGCCTCAGTCAAAGATGCGCTGCCCGCAGACCTGCAGAAGGTAGAGAAAGCAGGCATAGACGAAGTCTTCCTGGACTTGTCCAGCCAAGTCCACTCTATCCTTCTTGAACGCTTCCCCGAACTGCAGAACCCCCCGCCGTATAATGACCCTACCGAGAAACTCCCTCTCCCTCCCATTTCTGCGCTCGATTGGCAGGCAGATGCTTTGGTTGGCTTGGACGAGGACCAAGAAACCCTCGACCCCGACTGGGACGATGTCACCATACTCATCGGGTCTGAAATCGTCCGCGATGTCCGGGCCAAGATACGACAGGAGCTTGATTACACCTGCTCCGCTGGGATAGCGAATAACAAGCTCCTTAGCAAGTTAGGCTCCGCGTTCAAAAAGCCCAACCAGCAGACCGTTGTACGCAACCGAGCCGTCCACTCATTTCTTAGTGACTTCAAGATTACTAAACTACGAAACTTGGGCGGCAAGCTTGGTGACCAGGTCGTCAGTACCTTTGAAACAGAGAATGTCAAGGACTTGCTTGAGGTCTCATTGACCACCATGAAGGCAAAGCTTGGCAATGACACTGGCTTGTGGGTACATAATACCATCAGAGGTATCGACAACAGCGAGGTCAACTCCCGAACACAGATCAAATCCATGTTATCTGCCAAGTCTTTCAGACCTACGATCAGCACCCAAGAACAGGCCGTACGCTGGCTCAGGATCTTCGTAGCTGATATCTTCTCCCGGCTGGTTGAGGAAGGTGTCCTGGAGAATAAGCGGCGGCCCCGAACCATCAACCTGCATTTCCGCCATGGTGGTCAGATGCGATCTCGACAGGGACCTATCCCACAGGGAAAGGCTCTGGATGAGGAGTCGCTTTTTGATCTCGCCAAAGATCTCCTGGCCCAGATCATCAACGAAGGAAGGGTTTGGCCTTGTGCGAATTTAAGTCTCAGTGTCGGGGGCTTCGAGGATGGTATCAAAGGCAACATGGGTATTGACGCATTCCTTGTCAAAGGGGACGAAGCAGAGGCCCTCCGATCTACCGCAGGAGAAAGCCGTCCGGCGTCTGCTGGGAACGACCGACCAGTCAAGAAACGCCGAGTGGAGGACGGGGGAATCCAACGGTTCTTCGTAAAAAGGTGTTCCGCCGATGGAAGCCCGGTCAATGCACCCGACCCCCCTCTTGCCGGCGGTGAGGCCGATATCCCTTCTCGTCCACTCGGTATGTCGGACTCAAGTCTGTCTGTCGGTCAACCGAGTACGAGTGATTTTGCAACCGCCCGAGCTGAGGACGGTCTGACCTGCGTTGAACCCTTCCCGTGTTTCCGATGCAGGGCCAGTTTCATTGACCCAGATGCACTGCAGAGCCATGAGGATTGGCATCTGGCCAAGGACCTCCAGGAAGCAGAACGTGTCAGGCCTGCATTCGCTGAACGACCACCCGCTCCACGTAACTCGTCGCAAAAGGGGCCAGGTGCATCATCGAAACGCGGTAGAGGCGGGAAGCTAGAGCAAGGACAGAGCCGACTGAGATTTGGATAGCCCAGGGATGGACCATGGCACAAAGCACGAGCGGACACAACACAGATACGACGCGGCCCATCCGGATGTGATAGTCGCACTTCCTATCGGAGACGCAAGAAACCTCGCTCTGTCTCGAACTACTGGAGACGGGCTGCTGCCGATCGGACCACGACTGCAGCTACGGAGAGGCGTACGCGGCTGTGGTTGAAAAAGAGTTTGGCTGTGCCAAATTAAGAGCCGAATGAGGATATACTCAGGTCGGATCAAATCGTCGGCGAGTGTGCAGGCCCGGTCCCGCGTGCTTCGAATTACTTCGAAACGACCCGCACGCCGTATGTCGGGATGAGTTGCGTGAAGCGAGTCACCGACACCATTCCTCAAGAGTCATCGTCCCTCAATACTCGTGGAACAAGGTACGCACCAGCGGGCGACTACTGAAACGTTGTTTTGGACAATGACGGGAGCCTGACGGATGATACAGACCGGGAAATTGCGTCGGCGTGGCAGCGCGGTTCATGTCGAACGTCTCCTTGGTGCCATGGCAGCACAGATGAGGCAATGCAGCTAGCCGTGCATCAGGGGACGATGCGGATTGGGATATGCTGGAGCAATATTGACTTGCCTAGGTTCCCATGACCTACAAAACGGGGAATGGGACAAGCGGCACGGAGGTGAATTGAGCCAAGGAACTTACTGATCCAGGAAGGCCACCTAGCTATCGGTTGCGATGCAGGATACGTTTTCGTGGACGCGCCTTTGGCTTTGGTTGACTGGGAGCGACATGATTGGGTGGTTTCGATTTGGGCATCGAACATATGGAGCGCGACGGGTAGCGCTGCATTGGGCGGCAATTTGGTGCCAGGCATTGCTACCCAACCCAACCACGAGAGGTGCAGACGACCAACCCAGCCTGGCAGAACTCTATCAGTCCCTCGGGTGCAGCTGAGGTCATCCTGGAATTGCGCAGCACATGACATACGGAGAGGGTGGAAACACGTCGCCTGTCATTTGTGGACCCAACGGCGAGCAGCGCTTCGGTGGACGATATACTCTTGGACGGCGCATGAGGGAGGACGGATGCCCAACTCTCCACGACGGCGGCTGGGCATAAGACGGTGCAACCAGGAGAAGACACGGAAGCGGTGTCCGTTTGAGACAGGCAACCGGTGGACAAGGATTGCAATGGAGTAGGAAGGAATGCGTCCATAGATGGAGAGGGACGGACCCTCATCGACAGACGTGTCTCTTGGAGATGTGATTCGGTGCGATGTCAACTGAAGTTGAGAGTCCCGGATACCTGGCATGAGATATAAAGCGGCGGTACGGGATGGTTTCGGAGAGTTGAAGATCATAGCCGGCCACCCACGATTCACTCCTCCTTGAGCAGTTAAGGTAGACAGTTTACCCTTCCGCGAAACCGCGGTTCGAGACAACTACGCGCTCCAAGACGCCGGCAACTTTTGGCCAAGCCCGGCAACACGTTGGCTCAACGTTTTTACAACGATCAAGGCTGGAAAACATCGCCACCGTTACCCGCCATCTGAATTGCTGATCCATCAAACCCTCAGCGAGAGCGGCCCAGGTCCATCGTACAATGCAACTTCATCCCAGCCAGCGGTCGATCGTAACTTCAAGAGTGTTGGTGAGACTACGGCGCGCGCGTTGCCTGACCTCCTGAACGAAGCCCGCAGCGTCATCATCAACCCACGGAAACAAGTAGGAAGCGAGGCTAGGCTTTGGGCATCGCCAGTACAGGGAACAGCCTTGTTGTTCCGAGACGGCACAGACTCAGCTTCTGGCTCTGCCGCTTTAGCCAGAGCATCCACAGGCCGCAATACGGTCCATGAGCAGGCTTGACCTTGCACAGACAACGCTGTGATCCCGACTGCTCGGCGGTTTGGGCCCGGTGGTCGCTATCTCTAATAAACGACTGTTGAGGACTTGAGACTTGAGACGTCCGTGGTTCACAACTATCTATACATTGTATCTCGTACTTTTAACCGTCTCTTTTGAGCCCACAACAGGGGACCACGTCACAAGCTGAATACCCCAATGAGACAGACTAGAGAAACCTGCTTGCATTCGAGTCCGTCACACCACGGCACAACAGCAAAAGGCCAAGCTACAGAGTGCGCGTCAGAACCCGTCAGAGCGCGTCAGAGCCGGGCACTTTGCACGAGACGCTTCCTACATACAGCACAGCACAGTACTGCGTGACTGCTGGGCAGCTGGCGGGCTGACCGGCCACCACCGCCATCATTGCACGTCAAGGCCGCAGCGGGCTGCGCTGTGACTCGCCAATCACGGCGGGACCATCGCAGCGGGAGTCTCGAGCAAGCAAGGCAAACGTGGACGCAGCAGCAAGCGCGGAGAGGGCGTCATCGGCCGTGCCAATCACAGCAATCAGCTTGAAGGGCGGCGGGAGTGGTGAAGGAGGCCAAGCTCGCCTAAGCGCAATCCCTGGCCACGTCAAAGCCCAACAAGCCCAAGCTAGAAACAGCGGAGGAGGCAGAAGAAGCCCAGCTCCCGGTCAAGTGGCTGGCCTCGCACCGAGTCCCCGACCAGCCAGTGCACCACTGGCCAGCCCGCGTCCACGAGGACGACCGAAATCAAGTCCTGGAACAGGTCCAGCCACCTCGTCGGGGTCGAGCGGACCAGGATCTGAGGCCATCTGCGTCGCTGGCCCGGCCCAGCGGTCCACCATCATAGGCCGACACGGCCAGGGCCAGGGTCAGGGCCTCCACCCGCGGGACGACCAAGGCCACCCCCCAACGCAGATCCCGCATGTGGACGTTGGGCTCGGTGTCGGAGAGGGACAAGCAGCAGCAGGGAACAACACATGGTTGTCCCAGCTTCGCCAGTCCAGCCCAACCGTCTCCGCGTCCGCCACCGCCGCCGCCGCGTCTGGTGGCCGTCCTGCAGGCTTCGGCCACAGTCGTGTCCAATCTCACGGCAGCATCGTCGCAGTGATAATAGGTCAGGACGAAGCGACGCAGGAGCAGCAGCAGCAGCAGCAGCAACAGTTGTACCACAGCAGCCAGTCCCAGCCTCAGACGCAAGACCAGCAGCAGCAGCACCACCACCACCACCACCTGTACCAAGCAGGAGACCCGGAGCACCAGGTCCACCAATTCGACTTCGACTGGGACGTGCAAGCCCAGCGCCATCTCAGTCGTCCGACAGAGGCTGCTGCAGCTGGAGCCTTTACAGGACACCAGCGCCAGCAATCAGCGTCCTCGCCACCTCCTCCACCCCCACCACAACCACCCAGACGGCGCCCCCAGCCAACGGCGAGCCGCCGCCAGGCCCTGTCCCACTGTCGCTCCAGGCGTCTTGCCCCTCGTCAGCGCCTGGACCCACCCACTACCCACCGCCGACAATCGCCTTTTCTTCCTCCTCATCCGCCTTCTGCTCCTCCTTCACTTGCTGCCTGTTCCTCCCCCTCTGACCTTTCTCATTCTCTCTCCCTCTCCCTCCCTCTCCCACCTTCGCCTTCTCCGTCTCCCGCTCCCGCTTCCAACTCTTCTCCCGTTAACTTCCACTCGGCTCCTTCGTACTCTCATCGACACTCTCTCTCCTCCCCCTCTCCTCTTTCGGTCAACTCTCTGTCAAATCCTCCTCGTTCTCCCCCTCAGACCATGTCGAGATCCTCCCGAAACCCGGCCCCCGCCGCCGGCACCACGCGACAGAACGAATACTTCGTGCCTCGCGATGGCATCGACCGCGAGGTCATCTCTGCCGATATCTGTCGCTACCTGGGCAACGATGCCCTGGTGCGTCCCGGTCACTACGAGGTATGCTGTCCTCTCCGCCGTGCGGTGCTGAGAGGGGCTTGGGCTATCGCCCAACCCCCCACCGTCCCACCTTGTCCGCCGCGGAATCAAATGGCTCACTCGACCATGACAGAACCCTCAAACCGGCCAAGGTGTCCAAGGCTACTACATCACAGCCTACAGGAACTTAACAACAGTAAGTGCTAGCTCTCACGGAAAATAAACACGCCATGTTGCAAATTTTTGGCGTGTGCGGCTTCCCGTGATGATCACCGGACTAACGTTGCCCCACTTCACAGGCCATGATTGAAGATCTCAAGGCCGACTCGGCTCGCTGGGACAGCGAAAGAAGAGCGCAGACATCGCGCAATACCACTGGAGGTATTCATACCTCGAGAAATGCCAGTGGCGTTCCCGCGAGACACTCATCTAACTCACCTGTAGTCCAATACCGCTACTCCGAGACGCACCAGTCTCGTCAACATCATGGCCCTACTGAAGCTCCCTACCAGGCGGACCCCTACTCCCGTGACTCGGCCTTTGATGGCCCCAGATACCCAGGCACTGGCGCTCCCGGATACACTGGCGCTGCTGGTTCATCATACACGCAGCAGGGCTATGCCGCCACAAGTGGTGGTGCGTACGGCAGCTACCCGCAAACCGCACAGTCTCCTCCCCCAACGGACCCCAGATACGGCTCTACTCCCCAGGGCGGCTCTGTTTTGAACCAGGCCTACCAGACCGCCCAGGACCCCTACACGGCTATGGGAGCCAACTCCAACGCGAGAGCTTACGCCACCAGTAACCCGTATGCTAACCAGGCTGCCTCAGCTGCCCCCTCCCAGCAGCCGGCCTATACTACCTCCGGTGTATCCCAGCAGAGTTATCCGGCCACCACCTCCCCCTTCCAGTACTCCGCCCAGGTTCCTCCCGCGGGTGCTCAGTCGTATGCTGCGATGCAGCCCCAGGACCCCTTCTACGGTCGCGGTGCGTATAATGCCGGTCCAACGCCCACACTACGAACAGGATCTGACTCTCTAGCGTCTCAAGCAGGCCAGTCAGCTCAACAGCAACAAGGCTACGCAGCCCAGGGACAACAGTATGATGAAACCCCCCGCGCTCGCACTTCAGCGACACCAACAAATACTCAAACAAATCCCAGTGGTACGAGTAGCCGACGTAGTGACCGTGAAAGCGACAGGCACGCTTCCGACCGACACCACCGGGCCCCCCGCCGATAAGCGTATCTGGAGAACCGAGGCCGATTCCCTCCCCTTTGAACTTGACGAGGCTTCCCGCCGCCCTCGCGAGTGTGATGATTTCTGCATAATGACCGGGTCAATGGAGTTCGGCTTTTTCCCTTGGATCGACGTCTTTCGTCCCGTCTTTTTTGTCCCATGGATTAGGTCCCGGTTTTTTTTTCTCTGGCTGGTGCCACCCAGAGTTGCAAGTTTGCATCTCGCAGGAGTTTTCCCCTTGGAGGTATCCTCTTTTTGGTGTCCTGCCTTATCCTTGAACCTGGACCCCTGTTACGAACATCCCGGATTTTCAACTACTGCCACTTTTACTGCCGATGCCCGGAACTGGAACTGGAACTGGACCTTTTACGCATACCCTTTGAGGATTTTTATTTTTAACGACCTTGCATTGTGGATGGACCCTCCCCGCTTCTGGATGAGGATACCATCGACTACCTTTACTTTCCATGGATGAGACATGCTGCAAACGTTTTACATTGGGACAAGGCGCTGGGCGGGAAAAGAAGGGTGTGCCGACCGGTACACCCTCGGTGGTTTTCGTTGTCATCAGATCAGACCTTGCTGTCCGGATCCGCCATGTGGGAGAATTTTGTTTTCGTATCCTGGACCTGGTGCTTTCTTCATCTTCCCATGTCTGGCAACCGGGATTCTACGGGTCCTGTCGTCGACAGTCTTGATACAGACTGGCAATGTCGGCACCCGGACAGCAAGGTGAGTTCCAAAGAGCTTGTATATATTAGCCAACTCTCTCAAAGGATCTTCCCCCCGTTCCACCTTTTTATCTCCCTGTCATGGACTCGTCGCCGCGGATATTCTTGAGCTTCTTCGCAACGCAGAATCTGACTGAGCAGTACACACTCATACAGCTAGACGCAAACACTCCCCACATCATGGCACCTGTTCTGGCCTGCTTCAGCGTGCTCCTTGCGGACTTTCCTGGCTTCCCTACCATTTGGATTCGGACTTGTTGCTCCCGAGGATTGAACTGTCCATCTCCTGGTACATTCTGAATCGTGGATCCCATCCCTTTGGATTGCTTCTGCTTCGCCCAGAATACTGGCAACAGGTCATCCGGCCTGGCAGCGTCAACTTGATTGAGCTGCAGCCACGGAAAGAAATCAACACCACACAAGGTGCAAGACAAGTTGCTTCGGTAAGACTCCTTCGGCATATGGGCGCCCCTTTCCGCCCAAATCCAGTGGAACGATTAGCCTGTCTGCGTGCCCGTCCTGAAACTGCGATGTCTATTCAGTTTAGTGGTCCATCAACGTCCACCTTGAAACCTTGGATGTTGGTACTCAGCCACCGGTCCTGGATTTCTTGATTCTGCAAATGGGTATCAGCTACGACGAGTCTGGGGATTGTTTTGTTTGAAATGAGCTTGAGGAATACTCGCCTAGGATTCCGTCAACATAATTACCTCTAGGACAACAATTGTTTGTTAGCATGCTTTGGTTGTTTCGACACGTCTTCAAAATTTGTCTGGACCGACCTTGGATGCCACTCTGGGAGAGCTTCGTCTCTATGATTAAGGATTATTTGTATCATGTCAATTAGGGCGTGTGTGGGAAGATGTTTGGCTGGTTTGCCCGTTCGTCTTGGATTTATGTGGATACAGGCTTGGAGCCTTTTTTTATTTTATATCCCTTGTCTGGTAGGGTGTTGATGGTCTTTCATGGAGGTATTTTTTGTTTATTTATTGTGACCAACGAATTCATTGGGAAGTTATTGTGGGAATACAAAGTGATGCAGCACCGTCTCATTCTTGCTGCAGTTCAGTTGTCTCTTCGCTAACATTGTGTATTTATGATGCGGCCATGCCTATGGCTGATGCTCCTCAACCACTGCTGCCTCGCATCTGTGAGGAGAAACGTGGAGTTTTGAGGTTGGGTTACCTGTTGTGGTGAACTGAGTCGTTAGTCTGAACCACAGGAGCGAGTGCTTCTGGAAGAGAGTGAGTGAATGGAAAGCAATACTTAGTCACCAACTACAGGCGATTCTGTCGACAGAGTCCTCATTTTCCAAGTGTAATCCTGTTGTAGCACGGCCGATCAGTGTACATGCAGGAAGGGTCAACACCAGGGAAAAGGCGGCCAAGACTTGGACTCGACCTGGGCTTGGGGAAAGACTTGCATGGACGCCATGACCAAAACCCACGTAAGCACCAGCCCAATGTTACACAAACACACGACGGAGGGACTGGACTACTACCTAGTATTCCCCGGGCGAGGCCGGTCCCTGGGCGGCCACGTGAGGGGAGGGGATACAGGCAGGCAGGCAGGCATGGATGCTAGATCGATTATGTACGGGTGCCCTATGTGACGCTGAAGGGCTCGAGGGTTGGTGCAGAGGGCTGGGCGGCCGTTGAGCTACGTGGTGCTGTTGCGTTACCTGGCTGTGAGACAGACACGGCTGGGGAAGGCCGGAGCAGTAGACGAGTATCATGAAGAAATGGAAAGCCATGGGGGTTAGGAGAACAATAGCATTTAAATCCAAGGCTTCAAAATCGAGACAGTTAATAGGCATGGGTGACATCGTTCGTTATGCCTTAGATGCTGGCCGCACAATACCATGGTTCTCAATACTTGTCGTCTCACATCCTGTGCGGGATGAAACGGATTTGTCAACTGACGGAGTGCCCCCTGCATATGTTCTGGCAATGCCATGGCCCATTCCTTGTAGGAAGATGCACCACCGTCTCCCACTGAGGTCATCGCTATCATGCTTGATTCTCCCGGTCAGCCACTTGGAGATCAGGTGAAATCTTTCATGTTCCGCTAGTTTCCTCCTCCTCCCCGCCTCCAAGACATCGCAAGGCGGTGAGGGCAAGCGGTGGAGACAGCGGGATGCTGGACCCTGGGATATGCGGTTTTACTGGGTTTCGCGGGGCGGCACAATAATTTTTTTTTTTGCACCCTCGTTCTCATTTTAGACTCGGGCTAGATTGGACAGATAGATATCCTTCCGGTGATTAACCGATAATACCGCCTGTTGGGCAATGCGGCAAACAGATTTTTTGTTTGGGCGCGTCGGGTTTTCTTTGTGTGTGTGTGGATCCGTTTTCTCACGTTGGACCAAATAACGGTATGACGAGACCCAGATGACGGTGTTCATGTCCCTTGGCTTTGGGGCTTGTTTAGGGGATTGGGGCGCTTTGGTCCCCTAAAACGAGAGGGATCGGCGGGTTGTTTTTTCACTGTCAAGCGTGACGACCGGGCCGTGAATCCGTCTTTCGAACGGGTCTAGGTCTACAGTGGACGTTGTAATGGGCACAGCCAGCAGCAACTACCATCAATTCTCTTTTGGAAAGATGGGGTTTGAACTTTGCAATCAAATAAAAAGAATCAACCTGGGACAAACCATTTCCCCGTGTTCCCTACTTAGTTGACAATCTAGACTAGCTGGGTAGGTGCCGACCAAAACTGCGCCCAGCCCAGCCCAGTCCAGCCCTATTGGGTCCCAATCACGGTTGCCGCCATGGCGAAATCCAATCCCCATCGACGCATTCACCTGTCGTTTCTGCCCTGGGAGGGATGTTTGGGGGTACATCATAGGCTGGTTCCATTGGGTTTACAGGACTCGGGTCGGGCTGCTGTCCGCTGGGGAACACCCAGATGCGCCCTAATGGCAGCCCTCCATCGCACTAACAATCTAATACAACGACAGGGCAACTTGCTGACTGCACTGTTTGGGTCCTTTGGTTTTCGTTTCGACGTGCTTTCGTTTTGGATAGTCCATGGTGACTTAGCTCTCTACCTAAGTAGTTCTTTTTTGTTTGTGTGTGTCTTAACTTATCACTGTGATTGTTGTTGTGTGTGCCCTGTGTTCTGACCGTCCCTGGGGACGGCTATTGCGCTGCTGCTAGTAGTCCTTCGCAGTAGATGCCCGCTGCCCCGCCATCTCTCCCCC
>JAZAVJ010000470.1:0-20114 GCA_037954315.1 Neonectria punicea | reverse complement strand
CGGCGACGGACTGCCGCCTCCGGCAGCAGCCGTCTTCATCATGTATAAAAGACGGGCTCTAGGCCCGTCCTATAGCTAGAAATCAAGAGCTTTCATCATCATCATTGTGATCCTATCCATTCAGTGTGACAAGGGGTTGTCACCCGAGCCCGCGGGTTCTAGGCTCGCCTCTTGAGAATCGTCTTCTGTATAGAGATAAAGGGAAACAGCAGGTGCGGTCCGTGACCATCACATGCGATAGCACACAAACCAACTCTCCTAAGACTACCCCCCGAAAACCAGGTAAAGGCAGCGAAGCAGACTTCTCTAATATCAAAAAATTGGTTCACGCCGTGCGACTTAGGAGAGCTCGGCCGCCGAAATGGCTATCTGGCGAATGACCCAAATTCCGGGAAATAATCTTGACATAACTACATATAATAGAGGTAACTTAATAGAAAGTAAAGATGACTGAAGCTTATTAGCTGGGCTGGCCAATGGCTTGAAGCAATAGTGCCGCCTGTTCCATTTCCTCGTAATCTTCCGGGCTAATCGGATTGCCTCTTTCGGTAATAGAGCCTTCGTTCTCAAGGTGCCATCCTTCCTTCTCACTCTGCGGAATGCTCGATCTTGCAAGTCCTGAACCTGGGCTAGCCTGCGCACCTGTAGCCCTGGTCTGGTCCTGCTGCATAGAAACTTGCGAGAATTGACTTGCCCAACTATCCTTTTCACCGAACTGTGACGCTAAGGATGATCCAACAAAGAGGGGATTGAATGAATCCGGCGAGTAGTCTTCCAAAAAGTGAGTTAATTCGTGGCCTTCATGCCAATTGGTGTAACGCCTGACCGCTGATGATGATGGTGCTTCGGACCCGCCATCCTCCCAACCTTGGGTCATCCTCGATGATAATGAAATCGACTCAGGGGGTAGCGCGCCCGATCTGATGAAAGAGGATGAGGTAGCCGCGTTGCCGTTCGTATGAGACCTTGACTGACAGACCACAGTCGCTAGGTCCTCAGCACCATAATTCTCCGTGGTGTACCTAAACGTCTTCTGTTCCTCTTCCTCGGGATATGGAGCTGGAGTCGCGTGAAAGCCACCGTCCTCCGTACTATGCAGGTCCACCGCCAAATCATAGCAGTCGCTAGCAGAATACCGTGACTCAGGCGATAAGATCACCATGGCGTTCAGCAGGAGTTGTCCTAGGTCATTGGGCCATGTCTGCAAGTAACTTCGGAGCCCCTTGATAACCCTTTTGCACCAGGCAAGCCCGTCATCTCTATACCGGTCTTTATATTGTGGAAGGCCGCATGTTAGCTCACATGCCACCACACCAAGAGACCAAATATCGACAGCCCCCGTGTAGCCCATTCTTTCTTCGTCACCCGCATAGCGCTGTAACTCTGAGTATATCTCCGGCGCTAGATATTTCTGAGTGCCGCAGATAGTCGTCAACTCGGAACTGTCCCGCGATAATCCAAAGTCCCCCAACTTGACATAAATGTCGCCTTCGAATCGGTACTAAACAAGTATATTGGCCGGTTTGATATCTCGGTGCGCGATTGGTGACCTGTCCTCGTGTAGATATGCCAGAGCCGATAAGCATTGATGGACAATTGTCAAAGTCTCATTATATGATATATCCTCATGTTCGTCTAGAGATCCAAGAGGCACATACTCCAAGTATAACTGAGGATATGGGGTGAAGACCGAATCGATAAGTCTGACGATATGGGGCTAGTAGATCATCAGAATTGAAGCGGCAGACAGTTTAATGGTATACGAACATGTGAAATCTGGCCCATAATGCGAGCCTCTCGATGCCATGTATTGTAATTGACCTGTCGTTTTCGAATAGTCTTCACCGTGGGCGCCTTCACGACACGCTCACTCCCGGTGCTGACGTTCCATAAATGAGTCACATAAGCGAAACTCCTCTCAGTCAAATCTGCCTAAGATGAACACTGCTCGAGAAGTTTCGCTTACGTAATTCAAGGTTGTGTGCGTATAAGGCTTTACCGCATTAGATATGGATGCCTAGATGCTTGATCTGGATGCGGAGGAGGCCTCTTCTTCGAGCACCTACCCCGTGACGTGGGGAAATCGTTATACAATCCATTCAAAGATTCTATAATCAGTGCTGACTGCTCCTCTTCTTGGTTTCCCTTGGCAACTCTATTGCCTAGAATATCCAAGCCCATTTATTTGCCTCGTCTAGTCTTTCAGCTCCGTCTTGACTTCGAAACCTTTGAGGTTCCTGCACCTTCCCCCTGCACCCGTAAGTCTCCACCCAATGCGTCAATTGGACCCGATTGCACCGATCCTACAGCGGAGGTAGACTCCGCGGTTCGTCGAGCTATGCTTGGTCGTATCTGACTTTTTGATGCACAACTCCCGCTAGTTTTGGAACGCGGGCTAAGAGATTGTCTCGAACGCTTAGAACGACCCGGGTCAGCGCTGACGCCTAATATAAAGCTAGAGGTAAAACTCATTGAAGGGTCGTCACCCGAGGCCGCGGGTTCTGGGCTCGCCTCTTGAGAATCGTCTTGTGCATAGAGATAGTGGGGAACAGCAGGTACTTCACTAGCATCTTCCAAGTCGTAGCAGCTGGTTTCGGCAATATGCTGCTGGAGTTCGTCGTCTGCATCCTGCGGGGTCATGCGGTGTGCAGAATCAATAGGTTTATGCGGAGTCGAGATCTGGTGTTCATGCGGCTCAGTCGCATCTGCTTGCGCAGCGGCTTTCCTCGCCTGAGACACCCTGGCGTTTGCAGCTTGGATGAAGTTGTCCCGGTGTTTTTTCGCTATATCTCGGGCGTTTCTGAATGCGGTGGCTCCTTGAACGAAAGTATCTCGAGTATCCATCATATCAAAGCCGCGTATCTTTATTATGTGGTACTCAGGCCGCCCCTCTAGGGTCATCGGTGCCGTAATATAGTGGGCATATAGTTTGAGTGTCCCATCGTGGTAGGTCGAGGTAAAAGTGTAGGCATTGCTATCGTACTCTAGCTCCTCTTTGCTATGGTTCTATAGAGTGTGCATAGCGCGGGATCTAATTGCTCCATCATAATAAGCTTGTCGTGTTACTACGGCTGCACTGCTATTTGGCCCTTTAACCTCTATAAAGAAGTTCGGCGCTATCGGCTTGTCCTCTATAGTCAACGGTATGATGTGGTCAGCGAGCTCGTCGCGGATCGATCGGTCAAGCTCTTTAGGGTAGGAGCCGTAGTAAATATCTGGATTCGCCGGGGCTAGCGTACCGTCCGTAAGTAGCTCGAGATTTCCGAATAACGTATTTATGGTAGATGGGTGATCTATTCGTCTTATGCTAATAATTGTTGGGACTATATATGCTTTCATATCGTCCTCATCCTTAGATTGAGCATTGCTATCCTAGAAGGTCTAAATGCACTATTAGAGAACTTAGAAGGTGAGAGCGACTGCCTCGGGATAGCTAGGGCAGCTCTTGTATCTTCTAAGTCTGGCTTTTGTAATTTCTAAGTCGGATGTACGGTATGATCCGTTAAATGCTGTTCGAAACCGCGGTTATAGGGTGTTGTCGATTTGGTCTTCGTCGTCCCCGAGGTTATGGGGAGAGTTGTTAGATTGGTCGACTTAGTCGCTCGGCTTCGTGAAGAGGAGCTCATAGCGCCGGCGAGTCGATGGCTGCGTGTCGCGAGAGGATACCCTCGAAGATCGCGCAAATCTGGGCCACCGTGTCTCGCAAATCGAGCAAGCTCTCTAGTGGCAGCGGGCGTAAGGTTTTGCGTAAGCTCTATCGGAGGCGAAGGACGGGAAGGTCGAGTATAGGTGCGCCTTTCGAGTTCTTCTAAAGTGCTGTGGGTGAGGGGAATCTTGGACAATCTATCCCAAAACTCAGGCGGATATTGCCAACTCGGTTCCTTTATCGGATGGTTGCCCTGATGCGAAGACTCGTCGGTGCGTTGTCTCTTTCGACCGTTCGTAGGAGAATCGTCTTGATGCGCGGGCTCGTCAGCGCAATGTCGCTTTCGGTTGTGTGGTCTCGCCATGAGCGACCATTGTTCGGAGGTGAAATCAAGAGAGAATTCGGGGAAATGGGAAGGCCGCGGTGGTAGGTCACTGTTCACGGTCGCGTTGGGGCGGGCGTTGCAGGATTCTGTCGTAAGTGTGTGGGGAAATCGTGAACAGGGAGCGTGTCGCATGCATGCCGGCAATGGCTCATTCTCTAGGTGCGGTGCAAGCCAATGGTTAACCGCTCAGGTAAGGTCATGATGGTGCAGACCCGTCATGCCCGTCGTTGGTCGTGATGGAGGAAGCTGGTAAGGAAGTGGCCAGGTCGTCGGTGCTCTAGTTCGGCGTTTGGCGTTGGAGGAGTGGAGATGGAGAGGATGATTGATTGGGCGATGAGCCAGCCTGTTGCCTCTATCAACGCTCAACCATGCGCGTGATAAATGTGGTCGGCGATTTCCGCATTTGGCTGCATGATTTGTACAGCCAACCTCATCCGAACTGGTTCTCGGGCGTTTCCGCGATAGAGACTTGATGCACTACAGGAGAGGTTAACCGGTCGCGGTTTGCGCAAAGGAGCCTTGAGGAATGAAGCTTGATTGGAGATAGAATCTGCCTGTTTAATCCCGATCGATAAGGTGCAATAATGCCTTCCCCAGCAGAGGGTGATGCGGAGAGGCTAAAATTGCTATTAGGATGCTAGTAATTGTACGACTTAATGTGTTAGGAAAACACAAAAAGGGAGAACGATTTCCTATTTATGTGCACTCTTTGTAAATGAGGATGGTTTCCCAAATAGCCCTTCAGTCAAACTTTAGATACTTCTTCTAAATATTTGTTCTTTGGAGGATGACGGTTTCGACTCGGACTGTGGGAGGATTCCGACACAATGATCATGTCAAGCACGGGTGTAGGCGCCAGGGGGTTCTTGTGAAGGACAAAGCGGGGTCCCCGGATTAACTTTCGGACCACCACAACCAGTCGCAGAAAGGTGCAGCCGAATCCGAGTCAATCTGGACTTTATTGACAGAGTTATGTACGACCCAGGCTCCCCTGGTGGACCTGCTGTAGCTGTGTACATCATTTGAAGTTACTAATGTGTACTCCCAGAAGACTCTTCCATGAGAACCTTTAGGCGTTCATCGCCCTCGTACCGCTTCAATGCTACCTCTTTCCATTCATCCCAGCCCTGTTCAAACCCGAAGACCCGAAGGATGGCATTTGCCAATGGCAACGCATAGGCCCAGTTAGGCTCAAGCCCTAAGCCCCAGAAAAATCTTCTCACCTTCTCATCTCCCGTATAGCTTGCCAGCCACGCCCCCTTCTCGCGCAAGGCATTGCTCAATTCAAGGTCTTTTGTACTAAGCGAAACGTCACCACCGCAAAGAGCCCTTATGTTAGCGGATACGAGGGATAGCGCAAATACCTCTCGTCGCGGAACGATACGTGCCATCTGCCAGTCGATGATGCTAGTAATGTTTAGGTCTTCGTCGACCATCAGGTGATCACCCTTATCGTCGACATGTTTCAGAAAGAATTTATCCTTAGAATCGGACAACTGGAACGCATTATCTTAGAGAAAGCAATATACCAAGTAGGCTTCGATAGGAAACTGGGGATAGAGCTGACTGTCCGCAATCAATGCTAGGTACTGCTCGGCCTAAGCCGTATAGTATGCTACCGAAGTCTCGAATGGCCCATAGGAGTAAAGATAGACAAATCTATCACTCGCCGTCGCAGAGACCGATGGTAGGTCATCAGGAGACTCGACATATAGAGACCCCGCTTTGGTAAATGGGTGCTTTTCTAACTCCATAAAGATCTCCGCGAGACCCTTCTAGATCTTGGCGGTGTCTCCTTGACCATCCTATAGCTTGCCTAACAACTCCTCCATAAGAAGAAAACATACCCCAATACCATGGTCGGTACCTTGAGACGGGATGCCGAATGAGAAGGCCCTCGGTGCTGGTACTGCGGTAGTCTCCAGGAACTTCAGGGTTGCATACTCGCTGCGGATTAGGTATTCTGCGAGAGAAACGGGGAACCCGACGGCAAAGCCCGAAACCCGCGGCACTCGCATGAGCCACGACGGGGATCCATTACCGAAGCGGATGCGGGCGTGGTAGTTGGCACACCCCATAAGAGCGCCTAACCTAACAACCTTTGAAGGGTATTCGATGATGCAAGGTTTGCCATCGTTCAGGCTGGAAGCGAGTTCGCAAACTGCCTTCTCGTTGATCTGAGCACGAAGGCGACCGATTTCAGCGATAATAAGCTCATTGTAGGTTGCATTATCCAGGTCCTTGATATAGAGCCGCAGTTAGCAAGCATTGCACTATAGTGGTATATGTCCGGGTGACTCTTACCCCAGTGCTGCACTTGTGGAAATCCCGAGACATATGAACTCTACAGAAGTAGCTGCTGCACATATCACACCCAGCTCCAACCGCGCGCGCACTCGGTCTTCCGCACTCGGACACCGAGCAGTCAAAGAACCTCTGTGCCATTGTATGATTCTGCGATGCGAAACGACATTGATGTTTGACGTGAAGGAGATGTTGAGACGGGATGAGATATGTGCTTAAGGACGAAGGCAGGAGGAGCGGCCTCTGGTGCCTAAACCCCCGCATTTTGATTCAAAGAGTGATGTGCCAGCGGGCGAAGTGCGGGCGGTGAGATGTGTGAGACATATGGTTGCCGCTCCCATTGGAGGATACACTGATCAACCCCACTCTCAGCAATCAAACAGGAAGGATAGAGTGGTCCACTCACAAAGAGGACCGGTCAGTTCCAGCATCTGTGCAACGGCCTGAGGGTTTCAATTGTGTCATTAATTGGGCTTACAAGCATCCAAATCATCAACAAACAGTCTAATTGGTCATCGGGCCACTTCACTAGATGTTGTTGGCTGACTGCAATATTTTCGTGGGAATGTAACATTCTGACACGAGAAACACCCTAGAACCCCCTGAGCTTCTACCTGCTCGCGTTTCTGCAGTCTTGGCTAAGGTAGTTGCGACTCACTTGTAGGGATAATCTAGTTGCAAGGCTGCAACTGCGTAAACTATCTGACACGGATTAAGCCAGGTTAATGACTGTGATTATCCCATTTCACAATCATCGGTAATCCGATCGCTTGCGCCCCTTCCAAATATTAGGCCGCTTCAAGCAGCTACATTCAATGTGCCCCAAGAGGCGAGAAGGGATGCCTGAACTGCAGGGCAAAAAGTTACTGCCACGAGTGCAAGGCTTCCATGGCATTTGTAGGAGTTAGCGTGTTTGTGGTTAGAAATGTGAGTTTTGACCAACTGAGGTCAAGCCCGGCCGAAAAGGAATCTATTCTATTCGGCCTCAGCGGACCCCATCCTATGAACCGTTTCTTGCTGAAGAAAGATGTAAGGGCTCTACGCGTCTCCATACCCTTGAGTTGCTTCATTTCTAAATATCTAGTTAGACTTCCCAACGTTAACTTAATAATAAGATATGGATGATATTAGATGGGGGTAGGATGGACGATAATAGATGGTAGAAGTGGGGCAGGGACGATAGACGATAGTAATGGACGATAGTAGATGGTGGGAAGTATTGTGGTGGACGATAGCGAATGTAGACCCGCTATGAATCCTAGGGAGAAAATTATTAAGAATGCTTAAACAAAGGGCAAGGTAGGGTAACAATAATATAATGAAACTATTATCTCAGATCTCGCCCTTACTGGCAATGCCTTACGAAGCCCTGTTCTACATGCCACCCTACGAAGTTAGAAGATTGCTGGCAACATGCCATTGGATTTAGCAGGCGCAAGGAGCATACGAGATGAGGTCGCTTTAATCATACCAAAACGCATTAACTATTCTTTTCTACGCATCTGCAGTACTGAATCTATAGTTATACATATTATACTCAGATAAGGCGAGAAAGCTGGAGCGCATTGATTGCTGTAGTCTGCTAAAATGGCCTCCCCGCCGCTCGCTTCTTCGTTCGCTATTAGAGCTCTCTCTTCACATCTATTCCTTAGCAGTTTCTTTATAATGTGCGAATACATAGCTACTACCTATATGTATACCCTCTGCAAGCAGAAGCTAGTGAAGTATTATGTCTGAATTTAAGTTTATATACTATGCGAGAAAGGACTAGGTCCCTACCAGCATTATGCAGATTTAAAGATAGCTAAGGACACCCTTATAGGTTCTTCTAGAATAGCTAGGGAGTGTCCTACTTATACTTCAAGCACTATAGCAATAATCATAAGAATTCGTCAAGCGCCTATAATAAAATAATAAACTTGGCTAACTATAATTTCTAGAAATACGCTAACTAAGAAAGATTTTAGAAGGTTCGGGAGGGAGAGAAGGTGCTAGGCTAGGGTAGTTTCTATTGTGATAGAGTTACTTCCCTCTAACCTATAGCTACTAATCTCAGAATACTATCCTTTAAATACCTTTCAATCTAACTAATGTCTATAATAATCTCGCTAGCATCTATATACTGCCTAGTCTAATACTTCGTGATTACCTTACCTAACATTAAATTTCCTACCTCTAGATAGTAGTCTGCGTTAAACAGCTCCTTAAGCTCCTTATTATTTTTATTATTATATAGCTTATATATTATCTCTATTTCGTATAGCATTAAGCTAATAGCGAATAGTTCGGATTGAATGGAGGGATGTGTAATATGTTACGGCCTGGTCCGTCGGGAACAGCGATAGGCTTAAATGCTCAGTTAGTGTGCCCAGTAATTGCCGCAATAGCGATTATTGACCAATCTTTTGCCCAATGGTACAGCGGTCTAGCACAACCGTTACACGATAATCGCTACAGGTGGGTGGTCTTAGGTTCGATTCCTGGGTTGTGTGTGTATACCCGCGGAAGCCCGTTCCGGACTGCTCGCAAGGTTACCCAATTGAATGCGCGCACTTGGGCTGTGCGGGGTCTCCTTGGGGGTTGGCTAGCTGCTGCACCGGATAAATGAACTTCCGGCCTAATGACCCAATGGCTCGGGACGAGCCTTGTGGGAGGGGAGCATCGTGTTACGGCCTGGTCCGTCGGGAACAGCGATAGGCTTAAATGCTCAGTTAGTATGCCTAGTAATTGCCACAATAGCGATTATTGACCAATCTTTTGCCCAATAGTATAGCGGTCTAGCACAACCATTATATAATAGATATCCTTAGATATGTAGAATGTGCACTAGGAGCTATAGTAGGCTTAGAACTATTAAGAGAAGATCTAGTAAAGTTATAAAGCTTAATATCCTTATTCTAGTCTAGTAAGATGTTATATATACTAATATCTACCTATAATATACTATACGAATAGATGTAATAGAAGGCTTATACAATTTGCCGCGCTTACTAGAGGATAGTTTATATAGCTAGCTACTTATTCACTCTATAGAGTTTTAAAAGGTGCTTCTAAAGAGGGTATTATAAACGTTTAAGTATAATCTTATTAGGATATATAGTAATAAATTTTGTAATATAGGGGTATTAGCCTAGATAATTATAAATATAATGCTTAATTTCTAGCTATACTTTAGACGCTTCTCCTAGGAAAGATCTCTTAATAACTATTAAATTAGAAGCTTTAATAACTACTCCTAATAATCTATAATACTACTAAATACTAGTAGCTTTATTAGAAACTATTTTAGTAGTGTTAAATAAATGCTATAAAGTGATAGAAGCTAATTATAAAATTAGGAAATAGTTTGTATATTAAGTATAGAAGGCGATTTCGGTTTAGGTAATAAAGGCTTTTTAGTAGGATTAAGATAGCTCTAGTGGAAAACTAGATAGGAAATGTTTTAAAGGAAAAGGAAACTATAGCTAATTTCTAATAGTTAATAGAAACCTTTTAGGTTCTAGCTATACCTTTATCCTAGTGCTTATTAAGCTAATATATAATTAAGTAGCGATCTATTAAACATCTTAGAATAACCCTTAGGAGGTAGGAAGATAGGATACTATTAAAGCGATATTAATAGGTAGTATCTTAAGTCCTTTTTAATTTAAGGATTATTTATAGGCCTACTATCTATCTTTTATTTCCCTATAGAACTACCAATCCATTCTAAGTTAGCAATATAAGGCCTTTTCTTTATAGCTTTATCTTCGCTTAAGCATTGTGAAGGTCCTATAAGTTATCTTAAAGAGTTCAGAGCCATGCTTATAGCTAGGTTATGTTAATGGATTCACTAAGTAACCTAAATAATTCGGGCAGGATATAATTATCTAGAGGATTCTATAATATAGAAGATTAGATCTAGAGGCTATGGGCGCAGTAGACCTACTATTATAAGTATAGCGCTTTATAGGGCTAACCATAGCGATAAGCACAATGCTAATCGGCTCTAGAAGGACGAGCAGCTTTTTAAGGTATCTAGGAAGAAGAGGCAATAGTAGGGAGATAATTTCGGGAATTACAACTAGAAATGTAATTTCTTACCGGGGCGCTTATAGTTAGTATAGTAAGTATTACTTTATTTTCATTCCCCTTTCGCAAACTAGGAGCTATAAAATAGGCTAAGTAATAAGTAGGTAATACCTATTATAATTAGCTTATAGATATAGGTTAGTAATATCTACTATAATTAAGTAATACTACTTAATTAATATAATTTCTACTAGTCTATAACTAAGGGCTATTATTTTATAAGGGATGGTTTAATATATAGAGCTACCTTATATAGTTTAATAATAGCTATTAATAAGAATGCTATACCTTTCCTTATAACTATACTTTTTAGTATATAAGTATTAAAATAGCCTTATCTATACTTTTTTCCCTTAATAAGTATAATAGACTTATAGTCCTGCATTTTATATAACTAATAAACCTATTATTACTCTATATCCCTTTAACCTATATATCTATACCCTTACTAATCTAAAAGGAGGAGCTTTCTTATAGAATAGCCTAGTAATTATAAGAGTAGTCTTTAAGAGCTTAATTTTAAAAGTCTAGAATCTTATTTACTACTAGCGAAATAGTATTATGCCCTAGCTTTAGTATATACTTCCTAGGTTAATTTTAGAAGATAGGGGGCTTTAGCTTTAGGTCTAAGATTAAGAATATATACCTATATCCACTACTCCTAGGAATAAGAATAGCACTGCTTATTAGCTAGGGCTATATTAGTAGATATTTATAAGGTAGACCTATCTATATAGCCTAAGTAATAGATAAATCTACTAAAGTAGCAAGCCTTATATATATATACTTACCTTAGCTAGAAGCCGCGTTATTAACTAACACCTTAAGGTAAGTAATAGTAACTAATAAAACTATCTAGACTAGTTTCTAGGCTAGTCTTACCTATTAGATAATATAAGTAGTTTTAATTCCTAAGCTAAGGGCCTAAAATAAGGCATAAGGGAAGGGCCTAGAATAGGGTAGCTAGCCCTATGTATTAGACCCTAGCTAGTAGATAGCTATAGTAATTAAGTAATAGTTATTTATTACGCAATAGGTTACCCTTCTTACCTACCCTTTCTAATAAACCCTACTACCTTCTATCCACCTATTAAATTCTATTTTAAAGTATCCTATTTAAGCAAAACCTTAATCTCTATTAAACAATATTAAATAAAAGCTACTAAAGACCCTATAGTTAGGGGAGATCTACCTCTCTAGTCTATAGAGAAAATAAGTATCCCCCTAAGTACTTTATTAACTAGATTAAAGCTATAAAAGTTAAGGAAGTAAGATATAGCTACCTTATACTTTAGGAGAAGATTATAAAGGATAGAGCCTAGCTTTAGTAATAATTAGACTAAGATCTAGCTATAATACTCTTCCTTTAACGCTATTAGTAAACACTCTATAGCTAACTTCTATATAATATATTAGAATACCTTATAGATTAAGGCAGAAGGAATTACTAGGTAGCTATATTTAGGCACTAAATCCTTATTAATACTATATATAGCGATTCCTATTATATCCCTTATCTTAAGGCTATAATTAACCTCCCTTAACTTACCCTATTATAATTTATACTTAATACTAGACCCTACTAATAAAATTATAATATACCTTAGAATTAGGGGCTTATATTTTAGCAATAGTTCGAGCATAATAAGAGAGTTACCTTAGCAAAGATTACCACCTACTTTAAGAAGGCAGATACCTACTTAAAAGAATAAGACAAGTAGAGTACGCGATATATCAAGTAGCAAGTAACGCATAGGAAGTGTAAAACTAATTACGGTGCTTCTGAATGCGGTCTAGAGCCCTTAAGCCCGCCCTAGTGCCCTAACATTAGAGACTACATAACTAAGGGTAGTAGCGATGGTAAGGTCTATCCACTTTCTGACGTGCTCAAATACACGGACAGCTAGCGGCGATAGGTGATGCCGTGGATTTAAACACTGTACATTACGCCCAGGGCTCTACAGCGGCCGATATGGATGACAATCGGCTTGGCGGATATAGGGGGTATAAATGGAAGGATATAGAAAACTCGACCAATACTGACTCCATACCCACCGACGTTGCGCCACCTCTGTATCGGTCAGGGTAAAACAATTAAACCTCGACGCCTCCTAGCGTTTTCTAATCTTTGCCTTTATAGACAGATGCCATTTTATGAATCTAGCTATTGATGTTGTTGATTCCTTCCTTCTTGTCCCCCCCCCCCCCTCTTTTCTCGAGAGGGGGTTTCCAGTCATCTGACACACCCTCTGATAGATCGATATCCCTAACCTTAGTCAGAGGTTTCGCAATACAGGGTCGCAATTCAACATGCTATATAGTTATGCCGCATGCGTCACTAGGGAAGCAACATTGAAATATTAAATTCTATGCAATTTTTAATAGAAGAGACATTTTTCTACCATTGAAAATCACGTGGAAAGAAATGCTTCTCCTACGCCATATTCGAGCTGGGACATGCGTTTGCTACACGGCCCAGGGCCATCACCATGGAAGCCTACCCTCGCAAAACTGATTGGCTTTTTTAGTTATCAGTAACCTCAATATCCTCGTTCTAGATCAAACATATCAGGATACGGTATAATAAGAAAGAGTACGATTCATCCTATCTTGTTGCTACCCAGCGTTTGACCAATCCACAATCCCGTCTTCCTTCGAGCCATCCTTGGAGATTCTCGGTGTCTAGGACGAGAGGCCATCCATTTCAGTTAGCGTTAAATGGCCATTGTGCAGCTGGAACCATCATCCGACGCCCCTGCCGCCTCCTCTAGCACCCCGTCTGCTAGCTCGTCGGCGAGCGTGTGCATTCCCATAACCCTAGCAAGGTCAGAATACGTCCATGCTCTTTTCCCGATCTCAAGCCCTGGTGTCGCTCCGAGCTCGAACAGGAGATGGATGGTTTCCCTTGCCTGATCTTCCGGCAGCAGCAGAGCGTGCACGACCGGCGTCGCCCCATCCTTGTCTTTAATATCAACATCGACTCTATAGATCTTGACGAACATCTCGATCTCATTCTTTAGTCCACGTCTCGCCGCGGCATGAAGACCGGTCATGAGAAGTCCGCAGTCTGGTCGAGCTCCTCCATCGAGAAGTAACTCGGCCATATGAAAGTTCCCACTGTAGAGAGCGAGTGAGAGAGCGGAGGCGTCTTGATGTTCGTCGTTGACATTGGAAGACTTTAGCAGAAGAGAGACGACGTCTTCCTTCCCGCGAGCAGCAGCATCATGTATCGGAGTGACGTTAAGACGCGTCTTATCCTATGGCAAGTAGGCTGTTCTGCCTTTAAAGAACTGAAAGTCTTCGAGAGGAAAGAGGCCGAAGGGAAGGGTCTTTTTCTCGATTACGTTGCTGGTGCGTCTATAATCATCGATGGAAGCCTAGACTGAGTCAACAATGAACTCAATCTTTCTACGAGGCATATAGGGGAGGAAGCGTTGGATCGAAAACATTGTGATGAATGATGAGTTTCCTTTGAGTATGGTAGAAAATGGAGGGTAGAACTCATGGGGCAGAGGACCCCCTTTATATGCACCGTCCGACAGATCAATCACATGGGGTCTTACATAGAATGCCTTGCCGATGGTACCCCATGTCACCGGGTAGCTTCGAGCAAGCTCCCCGTGGAATTGTAAAAAGGGGGCCGATCCGGGACTCTAGAGGTCGCGGGGCTATCTTCCGAGACCAGTTCACCGGTCCAATACACATCGACATACGAGGCACAGGACACCGACACAAGCAAACTATAAAAGGGCCATGCAAAGGCCAAGCTTGTCTAGACGAGGGAGGTCAGATTGCGGCCAACAGCTCGGTCCAAAGGATGAGACCGTTGAGCCAAGGTTGCCCAGAGGCCAGGGTAGGTCATCTAGGTCCATCATCTAGGCCCAGGGTGGTTACGAAGGAGTCATCGGTCACAGAATGCCTTACCACCGTCATTTAATATTGCCCGGGGGGAGTGGCTAGGTGGAGATAGGGACGCCAGGGCTAACAAGGAGGTCGGTTGCTTGAGAAGGCGGCTGAATTACATGGCGTTTCTCGATCCAGCCTCAGTTGACTGGCATCAAGGCCAATGGGTAGGCCAGCAAGCTATGATCTGCATGTTCAAGCCGTAAAGAGACACGGCAGAGCAACAGAATGCCTCGCCGGCGTTACTCGAGACAGTCAATGCCACTTTGTAAGAGGCCAACGGTCAGAAGATCCCGGCGAGGCAGATAGACGGTGCGATTGACTTGGAAAACCATGTGATGCAGCACCTTGTTCTTCCTGGCCCATATATCATACACATTCAAAGATGAAGGAGGGACACGGGGTTATGACTACAAAAGGATCTCAGGAGCCTTCTTTCCTCTGCGCCTCCTGGTAACGGATCCTTTCTCTAAGAATCACCCTTATCGATATTTAAAACCATTCTCCATCCTTGTTCCCACCTAAATGACGTGTCACGGCCATGAGCGGCTCCTCTTGTTTGAATGCCTTCGGGATTCTTTCGTAAAGGGGGCTAGGAGAGTTCTCTAAATCCTGAATCCTGAATCCTGACTGTGATGCCTGCGGCTCACTAACCACACCAAGCGGTTATGCCTTACCATTAGTTATTAGTTAGTGGCTTTTAACTTAAACTTACCATACATTAGTAGAGTAGGAGTGCAACTATAAAATGAATAAGCTCTCTAATTACTCTAAATACTTAATAGTCGTATACTATCCTTCCTACTTAATACTTAATAGATTAGTATTATAAGCGCTTAATAGTATCTTATTACTACCTTACCTATTTTTAAGTTAGTCTTATAGGAATTATTTATTAATAAAAAGGAATTAGTAAATAAGATTCTTCCTAGTTTTTAGTAAATTAAAAGTATAAATGCCTTTAATAAAGAACCTAATAAAAGAAAGAGAAGGAGAGAAAGTAAAGAAAGATAAGTAAGTACTAGTACCCTTTCCCTATAGTAATAGATCTAATATCCTTACTAGTAAAGCGCTTTAAAGGAGCGCCCTTTAAAGACTTACTACCTACTCTATAGAAGGTAGAGTCTTATATCTAAGGGCTATTAAAGATTATGTGGGAGGAGAGACTTATTTAAGAGGAGAAGTATATAATTCTTACTAGTACCTCTTTAAAGTTAATTAATAATATTAAGGATAAGATATTTAATAAGGGGTAGAATTTAAAGTATACTATAGTTAGTAACTTTAATAATATTATAGTTAAGATTTTATTAGAGTTTAGATATAATTCTAAAGATATCTTAGAAGATTTAAAAGAGATACTTAATATAAAGATAGAATTAAGTAATTAAGGATGTATAGATAGGGTAGGGAGAGCGTTAAAATTAAATAGAAAAGGTTAAGTATATAATAGTAAGAATATAAAGCGAAGTGCTAAGTAAACTAGTCTCTTTATAGTTATATCTATATAACTATATAGTTAAACTTATAGATAGCTCTAAGCCCTATATTTACTAGATAATACCCCTATATTATAAAGAGTCCTTAGTTCTTAGAGTAGTAGTTAAGCAACCTTTACGATTTCTAGGTCTAGCGGTCCTCTAGGGAGAAATATCTCTTCGCTCTCTAATAGTAGTTAGGAATGAATAAGATAGAAATCCTTCTAAGACTATTCGTTTGCATATAATATGAATACTTAATTAAGGCTCCTTATACAATTATATATACTTCTATATAGTAGAAGAGGAACCCTATACCTATTCTTCTAGGGTAGTGAGTAATTCTTTATTAATAGAGTCTGGAAGTTTCTAGCCCCTTTGTTATAATATAGGATAGCTATTCTAAGAGTTATTAAATCTTATCTAAATAGCTTTTTAAAGCTTAGAATCTATATATAGTCTTCTCGTTTTAGAGCTTCCTAGATATATAAGGTAATGCATAACTCTTTTAGGGAGTATTTAGCTAGCTCTTTATTAAAGTCCTTTAGTTCTTTAAGAGATTTAAGAAGCCCTAAGTAATAAAGGTTACTAGTATATTCTATAGATATTAAGGCAAGATTCATAAGAGAGTTAGTACTGTTAAAAAAGCTTATAAGATTATATCTAATAAAAATAGGATTTATGCTAAGGCTTATAGCTTGCTTAAGCTAGCCTTAATGTTTGAATATCTTATCTAAGAGTACGTTTGTTCTCTTAGAGGTAGTTATACTAAAAGCTATAAGCTAAATAGGTAGATATATTATTAATTATAACTTAATTACATTCTATAATATTAAGAATTCTTTTATAATATATATATCTATCACTACTCTAAAAATTAGGATACGTTTTTAAATTATAAAGGCCTAAAAAGCGGTCTATTTTATATATATCTTAATTCTTAGATTATATATAATCTAGATCTTAGACTTTAAGTCCTTATTTTAGGTTCTTTATATAAGCTATTAAGCTTAATTAAGTATAAAGAGGCAAGGTTATACACTAGGTTATTCGCTATATTCTTAGGCCTACTATTAAGAGCACTTAGCCCTATATATCTCCTATTCCCTTCATATCTCGCACTATTTTCATCATAGCATCCGTACACTATAGAAGATTGCGTTGCTAACTCTATACCTTACGAGAAAAGTATAATCCTTAGCTATATTTTCTCGAAAACAATATAGAAGGAAAAAATAGCAAGCTTAGGGTTTATAGCATTATTTATTAGTATTAATCTTAAGAGATTTAAAGAAAGCGGTTTGGTTTCTAATAGTACGATTAGTATAGGAAACAATACTCTAGCCTATTTAGTACTAGGCCTAGCGATTAAGGAAAGTAAGCACCCGCTTACTAAGTACCCTAATGGTTTTCCGGAAAGGGCTCTATTCCTTAACTGCCTTAAACCCTAGAAATAGGTAAACGAAAAAAGGCATAATCTTCTTATTAAGGAGTTAAACATTAAACTAAATATTAGTAAGTATTATAGAAGGAAGTCTAAAATAACCTTATTAGCTAGCCCTATAAATACTACTTATCTAGCTAAAGAGTGACTAAATATAGCGATTAAAAAGTGCATAAACTAAAAGCATATTACCTATATTATTAGCTATAGTAATAAAGATCCTAGGTAGATAGGGTTATAGTATTATAAATAAGACTTTTTATATATTATAGTATAGCTCTAGGGAGGATATAGGATGTGGTAATTTATTAGTATTAGAAGCTAGATTAAGAGAGTTAAAAGGTTATATATAAACTATATTATAGTCCCTCTAGTATATAAGGGTCTAAGGTAAATTAGTAATTATATCTAGATATACACTTAATTAATAAAATTAGATATCTAGTATATAATAGAACTTTTTCTATCTACTAGGAATCTATATATATCTATAAGGGTATAGTTTAATATATATTAATATACTATAGTCCTACCTTTAGTCTTAGTTTACCTACTACCTATAATTTATACCTTCTTTAAATCCTATTACTATTAATTCCTATCCCTAATATACTTAAAGTAATCTCTATTTTCAAGCTTAAGCTATAGCTCTATTATAGGTACATAGCGTTGTAAAAAAGAAATATACTTCTTAGCTTCCTCTATGCCCCTTGATTTTATAGCTACTTCTTCGCCTAATTCATAAGCTCTTAGCTTAGCAATCTCCACTTCTAGCAGCTTATAGTAGGATAGCTTATCTAGAGCTTCCTTATTTACCTTCGTCTAGATTATATATAAGTACTTATATAAACTAGCGATTATTACCTTAAGTAACTAGCTAGAAAGCTACGCCCTATTAGAACTAGTCCTAGAACTTACTATATTATACTCTATAAGCCTAATATCGCTATTATATATCTATCTTATTAAGTTAGCTTTTATAACTATGTCTTTATATGCTATCTTAACTTGCTAGAGATTAAGGCGTGCCTCCTTAATATAATTCTCCTCTATTAAAAGGTATCCCTAAAGTTCATTAAAGTTTCTAAAGGATATAGCTTTCATAATAAACTTAGCGAGGGCAAATAGAATAAGCTCTACGCCTTCTTTATCTAATAGCTATCCTAGAAGATTTTCTAGCCCTAGGATATTAGCCTAAGATATATTATAGCTTTATGTTTCTCTTTTCAAAAGATCTTATATATTACTTAGAAGCACTAAATAACTTAATAATAGCTAATAAAGTAATAATATATTATATTTAAGAAGATCTCTTAATAGTTAGTTCTTAGTATTAACTAGATATATTAATAGATCGATAGGATTATTACTAAGCAGATTCTTAAGATTCATTAATACGAAAATACTATAGCTAACTCTATTACTCTACTATATATATTCCTATTTCGATTAAGTTTAGTAAATTATAAAGATAAATAATATTAAAAAACTTACCTTCTTTTTAAAAGTAATAGTATAGGATAAACCGCACTCCTCTAGCTAGGATTTAAGTTAGTCTTTAACCTTTTTAGTGCTTATTATACTAGGCAGGGAATCGTAGAAGTCGCAATCAATCGTAGATATTATAATATATAAGACACCTAATATCCAGTGTCCTATTTCCCTATAATAAATAGGAAAGAAGATAATATTATAGTTCTTAAAGTCTTAGAGCTCTTATAGTAGTATCTCTTTATCTATATTGAACTAGAGTAGGTATGTTACTTAAGTAGCCTTCTTCTCCCTATATTATAGCTAGAAGATAGTGAATAAGATATCTATTATAAACTATAGGATACTATTATTTAATCTTTAGCCTAGCGGTTATAGTTATTCTAAGACTTTATCTACTATTACTATCTATTATACCTCCTCTACTAATTATAGCTATTGCGAACGTTTTATTAGATAGTTAATATAGCTATCTAGGCCTATTAAGAGTACCTCCTTAATTAAGTTAATAAGTTTATAGCATAACTTTCGCTTTTTAGAGGCTATAACGCGTTTAATTAAGTCTATAATATCTAGCAGATTATTATTACCTTTATTAATAATACTATTATTCGCTTTATTATTTAGTTCCTTAAGTTTAAAACAAGACTCTATTATTAGGTTATAAGTAGTATTAGGCGAAGAGACCTTAATTATACCATACTTATATCGCTCTTCTTTAACGATATCCTTAGTAATTACCTATAAGTGCTTGTTAGGCTACTTCTTAATGCGTTTTATATTACCCTCGCCCTTCTTTCGGCCCTTAGCGCTTAACCTCGCCTAATGCACTCTAGATACTTTCATTTTTCTAGGTTTCAATTTTTCGCCTTTTGTATATAGCGTTTATTTCTAGGAGTATAAAGAAATAGGATTAGATGGTTAAAGGTCTGATACTATCTAGGGTGGATTTTTATCTTATATCTCTAAGATAGAGTTAATTAATGCTATAATAGTATATATAGGAATAAATTAAAGGAGAAAATAAGAGGGTAGAGTGAATAGTGAATAGCGAATAGGGTTAATTCTACTGCTTAGGAAGGTATAGGCCTATAGATAGCAAGCTCTATTAAAAAGAAGGAAGGAAGAAAGGCACTAATGAGGATGTAGAGGTTTAGTTATCCCTCTCTAGTAGGCGAGGCTATATATAAATTCATTCTCTTATTCTTTAGTGTTAAGACTCGGTATATTCTCGTAAGGCTCTTAAGGCCTTTTAACCTTTTCTTAAGGAGTTATACGAATTATTAAACTGCCGGACCACACTAATGCAGGTTCGCTAACAAACATAATCCTCCTAATCCTCGTTGTCTTATCTTATGCCTTGCAAAGGATCAAGTCCTGGTCACTAGCTAG